>KN506929.1:4009-14174 GCA_000787155.1 Scartelaos histophorus
ACTCTTTCTATTTTTATTCCCGTTCGCTCACTGTTGCTAGGAGTGGGGCAGTGTGTATTCAGGAGATGCACCCCCTTGTTTAATAATGCATAAGTACTGGTGAAATGTGCCACAAAGGAAATCTAGTGCTTCAGACTGGAGTTTCTCCTTTATCCCCAGAGCCATTCTGATTGTCTACAGCCTATGCACATTATACTGGTTTACATTGGTTTACATTGGTTTACATTGGTTTACATTGGTTTACATTGGTTTACATTCTTATACAGTGGTGCCCAGAAGAATACATTTACAGTGTGATTTAATGGGCAGAGCTCTTTTTTTTTGTTATGACAGACTACACGGATGAGAACCAGCACTGAAGCCAACAAACCCAGTACTTTTTGACAACCTCATGAACCCTAAAAGTGGCAATATCCAAGCTATAAATCAGTAAGAAAAGTTACTTCACTCATTTACGATTTGGCTGATACATTTTATTCTAAGGTAGGGTATTTGTAATGCCGATAAAAATAGTGTTCTAGCAAGAAACGACGTGATCCAGGCATGTGGTGTCAAAGTAATAGGCAAATAAGTGATATTCATGTGCTTGTAGTTAAGCCTAATTTGCAGCCCTCATCCCTGGTTAGGCTTTTATAGGTGCTAGTCGACAAACAATAGGTTTAAAACTTCAGAAATTTCAAAAAAAAAGAGCAAATTATGACACAAACAACTAGCTAATGTGGAAGGTTTAGGGTATGTATAAATGTGTATGTGTGTGGGTGTGTGTGTGTGAGTGGTAACGCTTGGAGAGGCCATGGTCAGAGACTGGCTGCCACATTTCAGTTAGTCGCCCCAGGGCAGCAGTGGGCACATACTTGCCTCTACAATGCACTGTGTGTAGTTAACTGCACTGACTATAACTCCAAGGTATTATTATTATTTTTATTATTATTATTGCTATATTTATACCTCTGAATAAACTCTCTGAATAAAGAGTTGACTAGCTAGAGCCAAAAAAAATTTAATCTGAAACAATATTATTATTATGGTGTTATCTTGCCAAGCACACATTTATAGCCATTTCTACCACACTGTAACATTCTAATGAATAGCTGTATTGAAATCCATTACATATGAGACCTTTAACTCAAAACTCTTATGTTAACTGAAGAAGCGTGAATTTACAAAGCCGAGCCAAGTGCACACAGCCTTTAGTTTTTATCAGTCTCTAAACAGCTTTCCTCTTCTTTCTGATTCCATTTAGTCACGCTATGTGCCGGCCGAACCTACCCCGTCCCTGCGAACGGACCAGAAGGCTCTCATTTCAACTCTGGCAGCGAGAGTGGCGATGAGCTCATCCTTTTCAATGGGCTGGACCATGTTGTAAGCCTTGTTAGTTAGGGCTAGTGGTGTCGGGGGTGAGAGGGGTGAGAGGGGGGTGCCTCCATAAGACAGAGGGGAACAGATGCTACTCTGGAGATGAGCGTCCTGGGACCTTTATATGGCCTGAGCTGAGCCAAACCTTTGGTGTTCTTGTGTTGCCGAGGGAAAGCACCAAAACCATTAGTAATGTAGTGTAGTGGGAGAGCACTAACTACATGGAAGATATGAAAGAAACATCTCTGCAGGAAACACATTGACGTATTGTGTTTAATGAAGGTCAGATTGTAAATTATAGGGTGAATAGTACTTGTGATGGTTCATGTACCACTATAAAAATAACTTATCTGGCTCCATAGACACAATAGGCAACAACAAGCTGCAAGTTACATGCCAGATCTATGGAGAGGTGTTGAAAAATGAATGCCATATGACCCAGGCAAAGCAATAACTTAAAAAAGTGGTTGATCTTTCACCAGAAAAGTTCCACAGTGCACCTTTAAAGGTCACGGACTATAAACTATGCTGGCTTCAGTGGAATTCTGCAACTTCATTAAATTCAGATAAGACACTCCACAGTGGAAAAAAAGTAGAAACCTTTGCAAGAAGTGGAATGCTGTAATACGGGGCTGGCCTTGAATAGAGTCGACTAATGAAGATATGACACAGGATTATGAGTTGGCCATGTGCCGTTAGAGCCAAGAGAGAGAGACAGAGGGGAATGGCAGAAAGAGGGGTGGAGAGAGAGGGAGGAAGAGAAAGAAAAAGAGGAGGAGGGAGAGGGAGAAACACGGCATTGTTGAAGGAGCACAAGTGAATTACTGATTGCAGAGAGCTCTAATAGCCTCAGACTGGCCACACTCCATTACAGCCATTTCATAGGGCAGCTTTTATTACGCTCACCCATTACCAACACACACACACTGCCTCATACTTCTACCACAATGCCTCTACCTGCACATAAAGTTCAAAGGGGTTATTAACCAAATACACTCAGGTTAATAAAACGTACACACTCATAAAATTTCATTACATATTAAAATACAAGGGTGACCACAGATGTCCGCAAAGCTGGTACAGTTTTACATGGCCTCCTCTCATAGGCTCAGCGCTGACCCACCATTATAGGGGTTGGAGTGTGTTCACGCTCTGTTTAGGAGCTAAGCTGTGATTAGGGTAAACAAGCAAGACATTGTCACACCCCCTGAACTTTGACCCCTAAGTGCTGCAGGTAAGGGCCAGTATAGAGGAAAAGCAGGAAAAAACAAAGCCGAGAGCAGAGATGTGGGTTTGCAGTTTGTTGTTTTGTAAAGAGTTATTTTCATTGTAAATATACTTTTAATGGCCCTATTTAGGCTAATCATGTCTGCACCCGATGTTTTGATTATTCTGATGTTTTAAATAGTCCATAATACATTGATTGTGAATTACAAATACAGATGAAATGACCTTGAAGAATACAAATACACATGTTTAAAATCATTCAGATGTTTTCAAATGGGCAACGTTTGAAAACATGCAATAACCAGTCTTGCATGGATAGTGTACCAAACAATGGCTGTCTATGAAGAACATGTGGAGCAGCAGAACACACTCGGTTATGTTGTTACCCTTTAATCCACAAAGTACCCTGATTGCAGTGCGTATGACAGGCTACACTACCATTTTCACAGAAACTTTTCCTAGTTTGACAGTTCTGGTGAAGTTCGGTGATTCCGTAACTGTTATTCACTGAACCCGTAAACAATGGCCAAAACCAGTCTCATTTATTATACAGCTACAGTTTGATGAATTAGAATACATGACATCACATTTATATTGATAAATAAATGTTTAGACTGTCAGAGAAATGTGTTCCTTGCACATGAATTTCCACATGAGTTGTAAAGATGGAAATTTGTTCTGTTTAGATGGAATACCTCATCAGTATACATTTTTTTACAACTTTCCTTCAAAAACATTTGACCAGAAAACTGAAAAAAAAAACAGCAATGTTCCAACCAAAAAAAGTAATTATTACAAAACACAAAAACCCATCATATGTACTTCAAGTCTCTACTAAAACCTAAACTATTGATGACGTGAATGTGTATCTCACCTGAGTTGTCCTCCAGCTCCCTCTCGTCCGTGCACACTCCCTGACCATGCATGAGCAAGTGCAGCGGTCTCTCCACTCCTCGAGGCGGGTAACAGCGGAGCCCAGTGCCACAGCGGGGAGAGTACACCCCACAGTGCGCCCCTTTGGGCAGGGCACAGGTGGGGCAGCACCCGCACCCGGGCTCCCTCACTGTCTCTTCGCACCCGTCTGGCAGGCGACAGGTGGCCAGCTTCTCCTCTGTGCAGATGGGACAGCGGATCGCCTGGTCCGAAAAGCCCAGAGCTGCCAGGGACAGCGCGAGCCACAGCGCCCCTAAGCTCCAGCAGGACGGAGCTCCACGCACCATGGTAGCCCCTCACCTGCACTCAGACCTAAGATCAAATGAAGTAGATCTTCTTTTCCTCTTTCTTCAATAGTCACCACTTCTTGTTCCAAAAACTATTAAAAAAACATCTGAAAGAGCACTGCTTTGTCTAGAATCTCTGATATAATCTGCAGGTCTCAATTGCAGGAACACAGTGCCACTGCTGTGCTGCCACTTTTGCTCCACTGATTCAGTTTCACAATTGAAATTGAACCTGGCGCTTGATCAGACTTGGCTGGTGAACACAGGTGACACAAACTTCTTTAATCTTGGCATGGGCAGTTGTAGAGTGGTTATCCTATCCGACATCCACAGAATAGTCTTGCTTTTGAAGTCAGCTTTTTTGCAGAAATCAAAGTCCAGCTGTTAGTGTTGCAATAGCTGTGGATGAGTTGTCTTGCTGGTCTGTCCAGAGCAAAGGACTGGCTCAATGTGAGTGACTCTGCTTGGTCTTTATACTGGTCTAAGGACACGCCCCTTTTGTACGAAGTGAGAGAGGAGAGGCAGCCGATTCCCTCTACCTCTTTTCTGTCTCACTGCTGCAAGAGAAGAAAAAAAAAACACTTGCTCACATGCATAACCATCTAACCATGCATTTTATTATTTTCTCAAACCTCAGATGTCTTTTTAATGATCGCTCTAAGCTTTCGGATTAATTCTGGAAAAATAGCATGTCATTAGCAACAACAAAATTCCTCCTCCTTTAATCAAGTCCAACTGGCTCACACATGTACTGTAATTGCCTCCGGGGGCAAAAACCTCGTCAAGTGGTCAACTCCTTTTAAAAACCACATCCCCCACCACCTCTCATTACATTGTCTCCCAGATACCTCCTCTCCCTTTCTCTCTCTCTCTCTCTTTCTCTCTGTATATTTCTCTGTCTTCCTCTCTTGCTCTGTATCTTTCTCTTTCTCTCTCTTTTCTCTCACAACTACCATGAGCACGCAGCCTAAAAAATCAAATGGACAGTGAGTGTACCCTTTTTACTCCCCTTTTTCCTTAACTCCCTACTCCCTTCCAAACCTCCTAAATAGAATAGGAGTATAGTATTTTTTTCCGCAGATTTTAATATGTATGTGCACTTGAGATCATGAAAGACTGTGTAAATCCTTGCTCAACTTTGTTCTGCCTGTGCTAAGACCTCCGCCCCGGCCTTCGGAGTCCCAAATCATAAGCTTTTATTGGGCTCTCTCTCCTCTGTTCCTTTGCCTGCACTTTGCCATGGAAACCCAGCATGTATTGTAATGCTTTTGTGAGGGTGCTTTCTCTCTCTCTGAGGCTTTCTTCTTTCTTCTTGAAGCTGGTGGCCCGTTGCCATAGGCGGATCATGGGCCGAAGCCAGGAGAGAGCGATTGAGAGAGAGGGGAAGAAAGAGGGGGTCTAGTTGTTCGCACAGGTGGGTGCAACAATGCGAGATAATGACACAGCATCTACACTTAGTTCTTGTAAGGCTCAGCAAATGAAAGCACAAGACTAAAAAATTTCCCCAAAAAAAGACAAATTAACATTTTTGTTCCATATATATTAAAGCAGTGTTTCTAGTAGTTGTGGTGATCCAATTTGAGGTTTCTTGGAAGATCATTTTATGTCATCCTTATGTTAAACCTAAGTTAGAATTACTCTTTTACATTTAAGACTTGGTTTAGTAGAGTTATTACATGTTAAATGTTTGAGAACCAGTGTATTCAAGTTTGTTTTTTCTATTTTAGATCAAGTTTCAAAACAAAATTGTGTTGCAAATGGAGCATTTTGTCAAGTTGCAACATAAAACTTAAAGTTCCTCGTTGTTGACTTGTTGTGGCGTGTATGTGGTGTCTCTGTTTGTTACCATAAATCACTACAAATTCTGTCTTTAGCCCCGTCTGTCGCTTCAAACTTGGACTGTGCTGATAATGACCTGCTGTGGGAAAGTTAATCATTCTTAAGTGTTGTGTAAGAGTTTTTAAGACTACACAAGACTATGGACAGAAATGTGAAGCAGTAAGAAATTAGATGACTATCTAAAAACCTATGAAAAGAAAATAGCGCAAAAATACTTTTACCGTAATAGTCTTCTAAAATATGTACATTTTCCTTTGCCACGGCTCCAGTGAGATGCTATTGCTTTGCATGGGATATCCTACTACTATATTCTACTACTTTAAACATATTTTATATTTTGCTTACTCACATAATTTGCATGTATTCAATTTGCAGATGTTTTGATTGCCAAAAATACATTAGAAAAGATGCATATTATGTGAGCTGGGTCACCTCTCCACCAGTCTAACCTGTAACTTGTCCTAGTTTATTACCATACTGTGGAATATTCTAGGCACGTAATATAAACTAGTTTAAAACCAGAATATATCATCAATCTCTTATTTACTGAGGCATAAGTCAACATAGTCATTTTTGTGAGAGGATCTACCAGAAAGCAGTGACTTATATCCAGACAGTTTTCGGTAAATGGCCTTAATGAGATTGTAGAGTGAGTGTACAGGATTTGCGGTAGTTAGCGGACAGCCCACTGTTCTGGGGGCTGGAGCGGGCCAGTTTATTGTTGAACTTTATGAGGTGTCTGCGTCTGTGTGAGTGTGTTTTTGCGGCAGAGGGGGGCGCTGCAGGGGACTCAGAGGGGGTCACTTCGGGGTTAACAAGGGGTAATAATGTAGAGTTTTACATTGGTTTGATAATGAGCTTGTTTTGCTGTTTTAGTGTCTATAGCAAAGCGTGTTAGTCAGAAAGCTGGTACGTTTGTATCTAAAATAACTACATGGTTATTCAAATGTGCACATCGCTTGTCTCCATGGAAATGTTATTGCTTTGATCATAATGTTCCACATCTAAAGTGATTTAAAACTTATTTAAACTGGTGGCAAAGTGGATAGTAGAAATAGCAGTTTACTTTTATACTATTACTGTATTAGTAAAAGCTTGACAAGATGAGTGGCACATTTAATTACAACAGTGGTGATGCTTATATGTATTTCAGCTTTCTGGTATCAGTGACATTTTGAGCACTTTTCATAATTCAAAATATACAATATTTAGTCTAGTTAATTGCTATTTTGCATGGTCAGTTTGCACCACACTGCAACTCACTGACATTTTGAGTAATATAGTCACCATAGTAGTAACGCATTGCACTTAAGTTTGTAAAAGCAATGCAAAGACATTTTTTTTTTTGACAAAGTTCATGTTTAGCCACAAGATGGAGGTGTAGCTCCTTCTGCAAATCTCATGTAAATCATTCATATGAAACTATGCAACTAATTATTTGTTTTACGTTGAATACACTTTTTCTAACTTTTCATCGCAGTGTTTTCAGCAAGACATACAAAAAATAATGAAGGAAAAAAATATATATACTGAGCACCATACAGTTGTAAAGTATTGACTTTTGCTCCACCTTGTTCTAAACCAGTTCCTGTTCCTTTAAGGGATTTCTCCAAAATTCAACTGAGTGACGTTGCTTTTATTCCATATTCAGATCACGTCCATTCCATTCGAGGAGCGAGGATCTACACAGAATTATACCAACACCTGCTCATCTGTGAAGGTAAGATGTTAAAAGTTACAATTAAAATATTATATTTCTTGATATAATACTATCCAGGTCAGTACCAAGAACATTTAAAGTTAAGTTAGTATGAATTATGTCTGTTTATTTTCTTAGTAAGTCCATAAAACATAACTTTAGGTTTTCATAATTTGACATAATCTTAAAATTATTTGTTATCTTTATATGTGGTATAATTGTAAATTTCTTCAATAGCTGTAAATGAGATATATATATAATTTATGTGCATTCTATTATGTTATCTTTACCCATTGACTGAAACTACACAATTTGCACATAGCATGTTCATTATTTTTTGTTAAACTTTGCTGTAAGTTGCTGATAGTAGCTGTTAGCATATGAAGCTCTTTTCACTCCTATCTTCAGAGGTGGCAGGAAATGCAAGTGCAGTGAATATCATTTTTTCTCACTCGGCTAAATGTAGAGACAAGGTCGAGCAGTCAACCATGGGCTTCTACTTTAAAAACAAATTTCTATATATTGTCTTAACAGGAACAGTGTAGTCTGCACTGGGTTGCGTGTATTTGCGGCGATGCTTTTTGCAGAAAGAACTAGAGTAAAGTACATTTTAAGTTGTGTGTCAAAAGCATGTAGAATAAAGAAAGGAAACCACAATCCCACCTTTTCTTGCTGTAAGATGGTCACTTAGTTTTGTTCATAGTGCGAGACAGAATACAAGAGAAATACTTACGCTGATGAAGGCTTCAGATAATATTATAATCTCGTTTTAGGTCGTTTCCATAATGAACACAGACAAGCTTGAAGTCAACCCCCAAGAGGAAGATGGGATGGGTAAGTTTACAGCTATACTGGTTTAAATTATAGGCTTCATGACACTACATTGCAAAATCTGAACTCTAAATGGTAGTATGGATCAGTTGAATCAATTTTATAAAAGGAATGACTTTAATATATTTGCTACTTTACAGAAACCTGCGATGAGGGTGCAGATATGAAACTAGAGAATGAAGAGGGGAAACAGGATCCTATTGGTAAGAGTATATAGCCTCTTTGCAGTAAGCTAAATCACATATATGCATGTATGTGTGTTTTTATTTCATTCAAAACAAGTTGTTATTTTTACGTAGCTTTTTTTTTTTTTTTTTTTTAACCACATCCTATGGCTCTCATATTTTGAAATATTAAACTTCTGTTACCTCAAAGCGACCTACTTATGGGTCTTTTCTACCATCTGGCAACCACCAACTTAAAGCACAGCCATCTTTGAGAGTATTTTCTTTTCTGATTTGCTGCCAATACAGTTTATCTGACATTATAATAGGGTTAAATAGTAAATAAGTACTCATCATTAAGGATTTCATATTTGACTATGGTAATATTTGTTAAAGGATCCATATTACCATGTTGTGTCCTCATCAAAATCATTCCTGGACTTGTGTTTTGTTTCATTCACACATGTTTAACCCTGCATATTCCGTTCCACCGTGTGATGTTATGTGGTAATACTCCACTGTGTTTCTCCATACTCCTTCACTAGAATCATTTGGATAATAATTGCTCTGGAATTTCCAATCTCTACTGAACAAAAGCTAAAACACAGATAGCTGTTAGATTGAGAACTTCCACTGTGACGTCACAAGGTCGAACAGAGCATTTTGAGCTTTGGAGACAAACTAATAATGCAGGATGAGAATGAAACAAAACAAATAACAGATATGGTTTTGCTGAGGTAACAACATTCTAACCTGACTTTAACCTCACAAAAGTCACTGTTGAGTATAGCACCTTTAAAGCATTAAGAGTGCTTATTCTGTATTAGTACCATATTTGTATTGAATCGCATGAAATGTTGAAATAATCCATGAACTACAGTATAAATCCATAAATTCTGAGTTGATTCTTAGTTGATTTAGTAACAAGCATGAATTTTATCTTTTTAGTTTTTGGTGACAATGTACACCTACTGGTTCTTTTAAATAAAAACACATACTTTCCAACCATCTATTTATAACAGCACTATTTCTGGTCTTAATTAGGGCTGCACTGTGTATGTCTAAACAGGTGACAGGGACAACATAGAGGTTAATGCTAGAACTGCACCTTCCCTTTCTACTATAATACACATAATATATGTTAAATGTCATATTTCATGAAGCTTCTATTTCTCCCAACAGTTATATCAACTTTAAGACTTGCATAATGTCACTTTATGGTTTGTATGGAGATGCTATTGCTTTGCCTAGAATGTACCACAGTATAGCATTAAACTTATCCAGCTCAAAAAACAAAAAATTACAAATCGGATCTATGTAGAGGTGGCTAAATCATAGGAAGAATTTATGATTTTATGGTATTTCTAATTAAAAAAAAACAAAAAAAAAACACATACAGATAAGATAAGATACATTTCATGCCATGTAGTGGAATATTCCAGGAAGAAGCAACAACCTCTCAACGTAGACAAGCATGGAGAAGTTGAAAAGTGACACAGTCTGCCTTTAAAAACCATACTTAATACTCTACATCTCCACCATGGGCTGCACTTCCTAAAGCTGCTCTCTGAACAGGTCTGTGGTTGAACTATGACATGTACTCTATATCTGTCCTCTTTTGCTCCTGTGCGTGCAAACTTTCCATAGCACCTCACCCTCAACTCCCTCCACACACTACGCTTTACAGCCACCACCACTCTGACCACAGTGGGCCTGGATGGAGGCAAATGCACAGGTCTTGGTTGACACTTAGTAAAGGGTCTGCAGGTGCTACATGACATAGTTTTGTTTAGACATTAGCATTTTTTGTATTAGTTCTGGTCACACTC
>JACN01155127.1:0-13099 GCA_000787155.1 Scartelaos histophorus
CTTTGGCAGTACTGGGCTTCCGTACTATACAGCTACTGTATAAGTATGCATTTAACAGCAGTGCATTCTGTAATTTTAACATATGACGACTGGTGTTCCTCCACAAAGTCTATTAAAACTGCATAACCACATCCCCATGTTGTTCAATGTCTCATCTGTGAGTCTGAAAATCATGTTCACCATCTGTAAATCTCTCAAATATCAGTTATTTCAGTGTTTCCAATTAAGCTAGTCCCTCCATTTTACTAACAGCAGAACAGCAGTGAAGCATGTCCACCTGTTACTATGGTGATGTCATGGTGACGGCTGTAGTGCAGTGATATAGACTGTGATTTAACCATTGCTGGACTACTTTTGCATTATGGAGTAATTATGCATGGCAATTCACCATTAACTTAGTTAAACAACATATAGATTTCATTTGATATGATGATTTTGCTAATATCTGAAAATCTTTTAGGGCGGTCTGTGGGGAAGATATGTGCTAAGTCTGGTGAGATAGTGGCACTAAAGTGTCCCTGTCAAAAGCCAAAGGTGACCTGGAGCACCCCTCACAACAGAGAAGAGCCCGGCCTCCTGATCACTGACCAGACCCTGGTTTTACTCCGAGCTTCAGAGGAGCAGCAGGGAAACTACTCTTGCTCACATAGGTACACATCATAATTATTACAAGAACTTGCCAAGTCTTCCATGTAAGCACATAACACAGATTTAATCAACACAATACATTCATATGCCTAACATCAGAATATTATAAAAATATGACCTGACCAAACTTCTCATCAAGACTGGGCTGTGCGCACAGTAACTATTCAAATTAATTAAAATAAAGACTATCCAGATGTTTTTTTAAATGTAAAATCCTTCAGTGTGTGGCATTGTTTTAATATTTATTATGACCCAAAATTAGGACTAACGCTGGCATTGAGACACAAGTCTCTGCCTTTCTAAAAGCAGAGGTGTTCTCTGGTGAAGAATTAATTTATTTGTGTAATTTTAAACATGTTGTCAGTCACATCCACCCACAGCCCCCAGTTCACTTCATGATCTTTAAATATTTATTCATTTTAATGTGTATTAGCTAAAACTCCACTAGAGCTCAAACTGGACAGGAAGTAGTGACACTAACAGTGAGGTTGGAAAAGGATTTTTCTAAGGATTTTTCCCTTGTTTTAACAGTGCATGTAGCAAGACATTTGACTTGAGGGTCTACACTACCCTGACTGGTGCCTGTGAGAATGTTAAGCAGTACCCAGAGTCCTGCCAAAATGGACTGTCCTGTACCCTGAGCTGCCCAGACATCAACATTCCTCCAATGACCACTCCAAATCTCACCAGCAAAGGGGTCACATGGCAACAGGTATTTATTTATTTAAAAAACAAGAAAACAACAACAACAACATTGTAGCTTTAAATTATTCAGACAGGCTAATCTGCTAGTTGCAGACCACTTGCTTGAGCAGGAAAAAATATACTTCTTCTCCAATACTTTACAGTGATGTGTCTGGACACATCCCAGAAGTCAGATGGTTCATTAGTGACAGACGACGTAGCCAATCAGGGACATGCTCAAAACAAGCATGGCTGCTTATGTGGAAAAGAGAAAGGAAAAATCTAAACTCAAAACTGACCAGTGACCAGACTGAGAGACCTTCTTTTGAACATTGATACTTTGCACCGGATGTCATCAAAATTCCTTGGAGGTGTGATGCTAACTGAAGGCACTATTCTGTCAGAAGCTCTACTACTAGGCTTTAATCTGAGCTTTATTTTTAACAATCTGACCATAAAGAGCTGATTTGCGGTGTTAAACAATTCCCTCTTAAATAATATTGCACAAGCTAGTAGGGTATTAGCCAACCGTTTTTCAGTTAGTCACTCTCACCTTTTACATTCACAGAGAAAATCAATTCTGTCCACTGGACAAAAGTTATTTTTGATCAAATCCTTTTTGCAGAGACTTAGTCTCTTTAGTTTTATTCTGGTCATGTCCACCAGCAATATGACCAGAGCTGAAAAAGTAGCTGGATGAGCTGTGAAACAAATCTGATCAAAAAGAATTTTTGTCCAGTGGACAGAAATGAATTTCCCCTTGCCATGGATAATGCCTGGATGACTGAGAGATTAAACACCTAAACAGGGCCACGAATGCTTGTATTGATCACAAGCTTGTGAATATTTTTTTTATCCATTTTGTATTTTTTGTTGGCTTTTCAGACTATCTTAAAACTTTTTGGCAGTGTTTGCTAATGTGTGCATTGTGTCTCCATGGTAACGGGTGAAATTTCCATGGTAGAGATACAGGCAGAACACCGCAAAGTATCAATACAGAGAGAAGTCATTTACATCCCAGACTAGTGGTCCACTCATCTCTTTACAAAACATGTATCTATAATGTTATTTGTCATTTAATCCTAACTCTCTTTTAGGATGGAAGGACCGTGTCAGAAGATGAGAAGTATTACTTCCCCAGTGTGCAGGAAACTGACCGAGGTGCTTACGTCTGTGTGAGGTCATTTCTGTTTGGTGGTCGCGTCTATAACACGTCATTCACCGTGACACTGGACGTTGAGCCTAAAGGTAAAGAGGTCAGATGTTATTCCTGTTTCTCCAGACTGTGTTGTCCTACCATAGACTGTGTAAAGAAGTGGACCAAGGGAGTGTGACGTCACCCAGAGCGTTCGGCTCCAGTCAAATGAAGCTCATGAGGCTAGCAGTTATGGGGACATTTGGAGCTAGTTTCACATTAGGAATAGGAATTAATTAATGGACAAAATAGCAAAATAAAACACCAGGATCGTGTAGAGTGGGTTAATACAGACATTTTAAGACCAAAATGAGCCTCACTGGAGCAGTTACAGACAGAGGGGTGTCAACTGGAGCCAGAAGTGCCCCTATGGTCACTTCCTATTTGGTCTGCAGTGGTTAGCCATGTCCATTTATATATACAGTCTGTTGTGTGTACGGGTGAGCTGTTCCTTGATGTAGAGAACTTTGAGTGTCCATGGGAGGTGGAACAGCTATATCATTTGACCACTTATCATTCAATTGTTTTTTCAGAGATTATTAAAAATGAAGCAATCATCTCACCGCTTCCGGATGAAGTATTTTTTGTAGACTTGGGTGAGAATTCACTGTATGTCTTCATTTTACACTCTTTATGTTTCATCAAGTTTTAATTTAAATGCATTGTTTATAGGATCTCCTCTGGTGATCAACTGCACCGCAATGATATTTTCAGATTTTCATGAAATTTACTGGAAAATGTACGACAAATCGATAACTTGGTCAAACAGTTCGAGGCTGCACGTTTCTTATTCAAAGTAAACATACTGTTCCACTCTTTGCACTAAATTTGAAAAAAAAATTCTCATTTTAATATATAATAAATATGTTTCCAGTGAGAGGTCTACAGTCTCTCTCATATTTAAAGAAGTTTCTCAGGAGGATCTGTCCACAGTTTTCACATGTAAACTAGAGTCTACATCCCAGCTCCCCGTCTGCGTCAACATCACTCTGTCACTGAAAGGTCTGAACCAAAACCATTATCAGAAATTTGGTTTATATCTGAAAACAAATAATGTTTTGGTTTTTTTTTTTAATTCCTCTCACAGAGAGGCGCTCTTATGCTGCTGTGACGGGCACTGCTGTTGTCATTCCTCTTGTCATCGTTATATTTGTTTTAATCTACATCAAATACAAGATTCACATCACCCTGCTCCTGAGAGACACCTTTGGGTGCCACATCAGAGCTTCAGGTACAGTTTATGTCCTTCACATGTCTATAGTCCATATCCAGAAGCTAACTTTTACTTGAGTAAGTTTAATAAGAAATTGTGTGTTGTAGTTTTCGGACACCATACTTTTCCTCCTAAAATATTAATATAAAATATTTTATAATAAAATATTTTTATTGCTGCAACAGTACTCTTACTTTTGGCTACTTTTCCCACTGTGAGTATATCTACAAGTGATTAAAGCATTATGTTGACAATATTAAATATTACATTTGAAATGTTGTGCTTACACTGCTCCTTCAGATATGATTTTATTTTTCTAATTTTCTCGCCTCTGTCTGTATCTCAAAAAACACCAATATGGTACATTTCTGAGACTGGATTAAGATGTGCAAGAAGTAGCTCATGACTCCATCTAGTGGTAACAGGTTATTTGAGAGCAATTCACCCTTTACTACTCTAAAAAAAAAAAACATTTCTTCTTATTTGTTTAGATAAGAAGAGCTATGATGCGTTTATAATGTACTACATGAGTGAGCAGGGACCAGGACTCAGTGCAGATGACAGGACAACTCTGCAGAGTGTTTTGGAGGATAAGTTTGGGTACAGCCTCTGCCTCTTCGACCGTGATGTGCTTCCTGGAAAAGGTGATTCATTTATATAAACCTCTTAAATATGATAAATATGGTGTTGCAGACAGAGCAGATGAAAAAAATCCCCCCTTTTTTACAGTTTTTTACAGTCCAAAAACAGTGTCCAAAGTGTTGCACATATAAAGATGACAATTTTTTACTCTTTTCAGTTTTGAATAAGCATATCTGCATCCAACAACTTTGATATTTGCTCCAAACCACATGAACTAACCTCAAGAAGCCACACAGTCTTCACTCTAAAACTTTGACCCCAATAACAGAATTTAATTTTCTTTTGCTATGGAACCTGCCTGGACAACTGAAGGACATCCAAACTACCTGCTCTTCCTGACAGAGTTTTAGACTAGTTTTCAGATCTAAATACTTTTTTGTCAGCGTTTGCTAATGTGTGCATTTTGCCACAATGGTAACTGATAAATATTTCGTCAGACCAAAAGACCCTTTTGTCCCAACCCTGTCTACTCCCCGGACCCCAGCAGGATGTCACTGTGTCCTTGTCACTCACTCTGCTTGTTTGTTGCAGCTGTAGCCAATGCAGTGTTGGAGTGTGTGGAGCAGAGCCGCACGGTGATCTTGGTTCCTGCCTCTCCAGACCTCACCTCTGAGTCTGCTCTCCTCAGCACCATCCACGAAGCTCTGGTGGAACGTCAGAGCCGCCTGGTTTTCATCAAAAATACCCCCACAGTGGATGCAGAGGCAGGCAGAGTGTCGGAGACCTTACAGCTGCTCACAGATATGGGACACTGCGTCACGTGGGGAGGGTCACTCGCTCCATCATCTTTCTTCTGGAAACAACTGAGATACTACCTGCCACCTGTAAAAGAACCACACAGAATACCACTGTTACCCCATTAGTCCACATTTCCTGTCAGTGTCATGCTAACTAGAGGGACTGCATTGTCTGAAGCTGAACTTAAATATGAGCTTTATTTTAACACAATCTGACCCTCAGGACTTTTGTTTGAATTACAACTGGTGATCTGATTTTGTACTGTCCTCCCTCTCCCCTTTCAAATAACATTACAGTCACAAGCTTTCACCAACCCTTTTTAGTCCCTCTCATTTTGAAACACCTAAATGGGGTCATAAATACTTGCATTGATCAGGCTCCTGGAAATGTGTTTCTTAAATGTTATATTTCTTCTTTGAATTTTAAGTCTTTTTTGGCAGTTTTTCTAATGTGTGCCTTGCATCACCATGGTATAAGATTTTGTGACTGATTGGTCCAAATGGCATTATGAATGGTGAAACAACATCATCATTCACTAAACTTTGTGTGTGTGATAGGAATGACGTTGAATGTACATTTATGACTAACTAATAACACCGTCCTGGGTTTGACATGACATCACAGTAATCTGTAATCTGCATCTGAAATCTGTAATCTGAAAAACCACCCACAGGAGCAGGAATAGATGACTTTACACTTCCTACACCATTTAGAGCTCAAATGCAATATTGCATCATCATTTGCATATGTATGTCAAATAAATATTGAACTAACACTAAAATGTGTTTAATTCCACAGTCTTAATCATTTTCATTTTGATTGTATTTTTCTGTTTAGTTATTTGCCAAGGGGTTTGTCAACATGCACAATTCACTCTAAATTAGGGCATTAGGTTAGTTTATCTGCCATTTGTAGTTAAAAAGACATAGGGAAAAACACATGTAAAAAGCTCAAAGTGCACCATGGACACCAAAAACAACAACATGAACAAACTATAGATAATCATTACAGACGACACACTATCACTGTGAAATAGAGAAGCATGACTTATTTTATATAATATTTTTACTCCGACAACTTCAGTATGTATTTATTTAGATCTTGATGACTGCTGTCACTATTTTATTTTGTCTTTGCCTTATTTGATTTGACACCATCTTTTTTGTGATTTATTATAGAATTTATTATTGCTATTTATATTTTACTCTCTGTTATTTAATATATTGTGATATGTGAGCTACTGTGCCCAAAACTTTCCCTTGTGGATCAAATAAAGTCTATTCTTATGTTTGTCCCCTGAGGAAAGCCATAAGCTGAAACGCGTCGGGACTTTTAAAGTTGTCCATTTTGACATGCCGTAAATTAATAAAGGCATTTTATTTTAACTGGTGAGTGCCTTGGATTTTTTGCATCTTTAAACTGACTTCCCTTCCCCAAAGACACCACAGTGTTTTTTCTACTTTTTTCTACTGTGTATTATCCTCTGGAGGTCCAAGAAGCGCTCCTTTTGAAACTTTTTAAAGTCTATTCTTACACTAGAATAAAAGTCTACAAATTTTAGGCTAAAAGTCTACAAACATTGGCTATAATATCTATTTTTGCCAGTATAATCTGGAAAATCCTCTCTGAGAATCTGCTATGGAGAAGTGCAGTTGTTCAAGTAGGGCTTATCTATTTCACTAGCAAAGATCCACCAATAATATTTTGCAGTGAATATATTTATTGATGTATGAATGAGATGAGTGAAAGTAGAGGTGGTTTGAGATTCAGGATGGCGGCTTTATCTCAATCGATTGGCCCAGCCGATGTGGGACCCTCCTTTGTAAATTTCTTGAAAAATAAAAAAGAGAGGAGGTGGGAGGTTGGGGTCGAGATACCTGAGATGAACTGAGCTGATGGGAGAGGCTGCTACAAATCGGCTTCTGGCTAATTCGAGGTGTGATTGAGGTGAGCTGTGGTTTACTGAAAAGGAAGATTGAGGCGTGGTCCTGTTCCTGAATCATATTATCATATTATCATACAATCATATTAACTCCACTTGAGTCAACTATAAAGCATTGCCAGATAGGGCCGTATATACTAATTCTGGCCATAAGAGGGCAGTGCCACAAATATGCCAACTTTGAAGACTGACAAGGTAGTATTGATTTATATTTTTATTTATTTTCAGAGCTTTCTTCAGTCATTTATTTCATGTGAGGTGCACTTTCTGATTGTGGAAGTGTTTTGCTCATATAGACGGGAGTCAAAGTTGAACCTGAAAGCAGTTGTGTGTGGGTGTCGCAAAGCTAAATAAAACATTGACTAATTTTACTCCTTTACAATTGTCCTTTTTGAAAGCAGCATGAGAAACAAAACTCCTTTTTTAATCACTTTTTTTTTTTTTTTGCTGATTTCCTATCACTTTCTAACCATGACTGTGAAAAACCTTGTATTTTTACTTGACGCACATGAAGATGCGCTTTTGTAATAGGAAGTGGTTTATTTGCCTTTGAACTTACAGACCTGTTGCCGCTGATGCTACAGATGGAAAACTTTGTTGATTTGATGGTTATTGTGACAAGCAAGTGCTGATGTGTTCCAGCAAAAATGAACATTATTATGGTTTATTTAGCTTGTGTCTCTTTGGCAGCATGTAAAGGTAGGACTTTTAAGTCAACTTTGAATGTTTAAAGTCTACTTATTAAATGTATTTATGTATGTATGTATATATGTATTTATGTATGTATGTATGGATGGATGTATGTATGGATGGATTTATTTATGTATGCATTTATTTATTTTTTGAGCACAGATCTTTATCAGGAGCCCTCACTAACAATGCACTACAAAGCTATAAATGGAGAAATGTTTATGATGCCATGTAAGAACTGGACCAGGGTTGAACACAAGATGTCTGCAGTGACTAACAACAGCTTTGCTCAGTTCAAAGCTGAAGTAGCACACTCAGGAAACTACACATGTCTCACCAGGTAAATAACTTCAATAAATGTGCATCAGAGTAACAAGTAACAAGAGTTTCAAAAAGCTGACACCTATAACAAGTTGACAGATGGATTTATTTATGTATGCATTTATTTATTTTTTGAGCACAGATCTTTATCAGGAGCCCTCACTAACAATGCACTACAAAGCTATAAATGGAGAAATGTTTATGATGCCATGTAAGAACTGGACCAGGGTTGAACACAAGATGTCTGCAGTGACTAACAACAGCTTTGCTCAGTTCAAAGCTGAAGTAGCACACTCAGGAAACTACACATGTCTCACCAGGTAAATAACTTCAATAAATGTGCATCAGAGTAACAAGTAACAAGAGTTTCAAAAAGCTGACACCTATAACAAGTTGACAAGAGTTTTTTTCATAGTTGATATTCTATTTAAAGGTGCATGGTGTTACATTTTTTGTTGAAGGGTCTGCAACCTGCTTGGAGATGCAATTGTTTTGTGTTGAATGTTCATCCTTATCTGTGGGGACAAACAGTTACAGGATAGATTCGGGGTGGGGCGAGCCCACTCAGCCCGCTCACAGTAAAAACGTTTTAAAGCTTTTCAATGCATTTGTTTTAGCAAGAAAATACCTATAGGCTTAATTGAAGTTTACTACCATATTAAGTGTTAGCAGGTGGTGGACCCCGCACTTGAAAAAGTTGTACAGTATAATTTTTCTGTTGGAAGCTACGTTATTTGCTTGTCTCCATGGAGATGTAATTGTTTTGCCTACAAAGTTCCACAGTACGGCATTAAACTTATCTCCATGGGGAGCAAGCAACTGACATGTCCAGGCCAAACTACAGGTCACACATCATAAGAAAGTCGTATACAGCTTCGTCTTAAAACAGTGAGGAGTTCTTGCTGGTCCTAATGTTGATTGGACATTGCTCCTTTCCACGCAGATGGGTAATAGTTCTAGGTTTTGATAGGCCCAGATGTTGTGGACCTTTCATGGGAAGACTGGAATGACTTTGATTCATGAAAATAACATTTGGAGCAGATGAGGAATCAGCCTGTCAACCAAGGACTTGGCGGATGGGGCCCCCCTCATGTTGAAAGTCACCTAACTTTAAATAAAGTGTAACTCACAATTGATAGTTTAGGCTGTTACTATGGTTTACTGCTCCAATAGTATAACTTTAAGAGTTTATTTTAAATGCATCTGTGTTGTGCAGTGCTGGTTGGCAGATCCTCCATCTCCAGGTTGTCAATAACACATTGGGATGTTGGAGTGCTGAGAAGAGCAGAGTGACACTGTGGGTCGGAGTTGGAGGACGAATCACGTGTCCAGGACATGAATGCAGCAACAGCACCAGCACTGTCTGGTACAAGGTATAGGCACATATAGAGGAATACTAAAGGTCCTACATCCAGCATTATTGACTCTTGTGAGCTTTAAGCCATGTTAGAATGCTGTTCCTCCTCAAAAACAGTGTTGTGTTTTGTTTCATTCACACAATCTTGAGTAATCCTGAATTTTTAGTCTGTCTCCATCTCCAAAGCTTAAAATGCTCTGGTCCACCTTGTGATGTCATGAAGTGGGAGTTTTCAAGATAACAACTACCCTTTACCTTTAATTCTGTAGAGATGAGCAATTCTAGGGCAGAAATGATGTAAATGATTCTAATGTTTGAAAACACAGTAGAGCACTTTACCACATGACTTCACAAGATGTTTTCTGTTCTTAAAACACTCAATTCTAAATATGCAGGTTTTCTGTTAAACATGTGCGAATGAGAGCTAATAAAACCCTGGGTAGGTTTGTGATGAGGAAACAACATTATGACAGAGATCAGAAAATTGCCTAATATGTTTCCTTTATATAATAAAAATAAGATCACATAAGTTGGATATGTCCAGTGTTAGTGATGTGGTCTGGCCTGTATCTCCGGAAATATAATTTCTTTAGTGTTACTGCTGTCAAGGTGGCTATTACATTTGTGCTATCTATCTGATCTTTTCTTTGTTTGGTTGTTTTTCCAGGGAAACAGGAACATGTCTAAGTCAAAGCTACGTTGCCCCACTGAAAGCCTTTGCATACACACAGTGACGAAACAAGACAGTGCTGTATACTTCTGTGACCAAGATCTGAAAGAGAAAGGGGTTAACTGGACCATCAGGAGTTCTGTCACAGTCAAGGCTTTACGTAAGTCTGTTATGTGCAGATGAGTAATCATGCTGATATGTACTGAAGGGCAAATAGACCATGTAAAGTACATAATCTAGTACATGATTTTTTGACTGCCAACACCAAAACCACAGGCCAAACCACCTCTGTGGGGTTATGCCACAATACACATAGTGCTGTACAACTTTCTGTGTGTGCGTGTGTGTGTGTGTGTGTGTGTGTGTATACATACTGACACTTTAAACCACGTTTTGTTCTGACATTAGATTCTGATAAATACTCTCCAAGAATCCTGCGTCCAGAGAATAACACAGTACAAGAGGTGGAGCTGGGTATGTTTCTTTATAATATAGTAGCAGTAAAATAGACACATAGGTTATTGTGCAAATTATTTTTTGAATAATATAATATTCCCTTGTTAAAGACATACATCAGTGGTATTGTGCAATTGTGAAAATTTCTCTGGATTATCTCCTGTGCTATTTAGTCCACAATCTTTACCAGACTCTTTCTGAGCATTTCTCAAATTACATTCATTACAACTGCATGCCTGTATTGCCATGCTAAATGCAATGCTTAGTTAGCATTTTTTATTGTTCATTACCACTGCTGCCAGAAGAGTGCTACAACCAAATCCAAATCTACAATGCAGATGCATTATTATTTTAAGCTTTAAGTGTCCTTGAACCTGGTGACAGAAGTTCAGTGTTTGTCCACTGATTTGAAGGATGGCAGTTCAAATTCCACTCTTGACATAAACATAATTGGTAGAGCAGTCAAATCCACGGAAAAAGGCTATATAAAAATATAGCCATTTACTATCACTGTTGTTTCTCTTTTGAAAAATAGGTTTGAATCATACACTAAAATGTGAGGTGTATTTTCCTGAGGCGGATCCACCAGGGGTCATCCAGTGGTTCCTGAAAGACAATGGCCGTTTAAAGAACATGACTATGGAGGAGCTTGAAAACAAAAAGTATAAAGCATAGACACTATAATCTCACATGCTCAAATGATAATGTTTCAATAGAAATGTGTTTTTTTCTGATTCAGAATGAGTGATCCAGAGGGAGTGAAAGTGGAGCTTGAGGTCATTGGAAAAGCCATGATTGAACAGGTGACATCTCAGGACATAAACAGAACTTACATCTGCATTGTCCAAAACACATCTGGAAATAATAGTGCAACAATCTACCTCAAGGAGAAATATAAAAGTAAGCAATTTTATAGGTTAACGGTGCACTGCGCACATTTTCAGATTGGGGGTCCACTACCTTGCAGATGCAATCGCTTTACCAATGATATGGTATTAAATTTATGCAAGATGCATTTAAATTACAATTCAATCAAAAATGCTCAAAAATACATTTAAAAACATATATTCTTAATATGAGCAGGGTCATCTCTTCACAGATCTTACCTGTAAATTGGACGGATGGCGTCTCTGTCTTGTTTCTATGACTGTAAACTGAGACTGAAATGTTTAATCTTATACTCTGGAATACTGAAGGTAAAGCAATAGCATCTCCATCAAGTCAAGTGGCCTTCTGCCTGAAAAGTTACACAGTGCACCTTTACTTTTCTTTGGTAAAGAAATGTAATAATTATGTGTTTTTTATGTTTTAGTACAATGGTCATCTCTGGTTGAATATTCTTTGGGACCAATACTGTTTGTGTCAGGTCTGGGGATCATTGTGCGTGTGAAATGGTTGGAGATACAGCTCATTCTGAAATCCCACTGGACTTTTGCTAAAGCAGATGCAAGTGAGACGATACTTGGAATGCTAACTGGAGGCACTGATTTATCTGAGGCTCTGTTAGACTTTAGTCTGAGCTTTATTTTAACACAATCTGACCAGAAAGAGCATACTTTAGTTGGAAGTACAAATGGAATGATTTGTCCTCTTAAAAAACTCACACATAAAATTAAAGCCACAAGCTAGCAACAGCTTTCTGTTCATCACTGTCACTTTTTAGTTAAAAGTCAAACACCTAAACATTACCATGAATGCTTGTATTGATGGCAGGGTCCTGGAACTGTGCTGTTTAAATGAATTTTGTATGTTACAAAATACAGTTTAATGCAGGTATTCAGTATTCTGTAAGTAACTAACTACTACTAACTGTAACTAAATGCATTCTCAAAGTATTCTTCCCATCACTACCAATGAATAATGATTATGTGCACATACCTTTCTCACCTCCTCATTGAAGTACAATTGTGAATTGTGTTGATTCAAATGTTTCTTTATCAGATCATAAAGACTTTGATGTGTTTTTATCAAATGTCTGGAGTACCACATCCATGGAGCTGGTTTCCTCTCCTCTGAGACACAACCACAGTAGGTCACAAGCACTGCAGTGTAAATATGCTTCTTGTGACCAGGTTGCTAATTTACAGATGTCATTTTTAGATGACCCATTCCCATTCAGTTTGGACCCTCTGCAAGTGGAGGTGCCTTCAGAGAGACTGGAGCTGCTCCTCCCCCATGTGTTGGAGGACCAGTGGGGGTATCGCCTCTGCCTGATGGACCGGGACTTCTTGCCAGGGGAAGGTCAGTGTGCAGAGAATTTGTTGGGTTATTTTGGATGAATCTGGGTAATCAGGGTGACAGTGGTACTACCAATGTCATGGCATGTTTTCAAATATTAGTATCATGTTCATATTACTCAGAACTTGATTAATATCCCAACCATGTTTTAGAAAATAAAACAATTTTAAGGTTAGTCTCGGTTGTACCACATGATATTTTTTTAAGGTCGTAGCCAGTTCATGTATATAAAGACATTAAAATGCTTAATATAAATGTCAAACAGGTTTATGCATAACTGAACAAGATGAATACTTATATATATA
>JACN01074950.1:0-19624 GCA_000787155.1 Scartelaos histophorus
CAGTCTATGGCTGTTACTCACTCATGCATTGCAGCCCATGCTTCTTCTGCAGGCTTTTACTGCACAGTGAGCAGGTGGCACAGCTGGAGAAAGCGCCTGGCACCAAGTTATGGCCGTTACTGCTGATGATGCTGCTACTGCGCAGACGCTCTTTAACCTCTTTCTCTCTCTCCCTCTGCTGCTCTTTCTCTCGAGTCTTACCCTGAAGGGGAACACAAACCAAACAAGAGACAGGTGTTAGATTAAGGTTGACTGTTGACTTCGGGTCAGGCATGCTTGGCGTCATATGGGCCATTGCAGTGTTTGTGTAATGGGATTAGTATGAAGCAGTGCTCTATTTACACTTCCTTTAGGGGAGTAAATATAGCACAGGGACAATGTGGTTGTTTAAGTTCATGACAAAGTCATTTGTGACAGATAATCTTAAAAATAAATCAGAAAAACTCAAAGTTACAAAATAGACTTTCTATTGTCATAGGCTCACCTTGTCTTTATTGAAGGAACCAGTCACTCTGCTCCTGAGAGAGCTGAGCTTTCTCTTAACTCGAGTGCATTTCTCCACTTTTTCTCCCTGGTCTTCCTCTTCTTCATTTCTGGTACAAAAGGTGCAGTGTATCAAATTAAGCACAGCAGTTTTATTTAAAGGGAATAAGTTACAAATAAGTGTAAATGTTTGTGATACATACTCATTGGAAAGGAATTCGTACCAGGTGACATTTCCTGAATCTTTGCAGTCTGAGATGCTGTTCCTCTGCTTTGCACTATTGGGCAGAGTTAGACAAAACGTGAATACGTGAATACAATCAGTTTTATGTTTGGTTTAAAGAAACATGACGTGGCAAAACAACTGAATGCTGGAATGTCACAACTTCTCCTGCTGATAAAATGGCAGACAACTGACTTCATAAGCATTTCATCTCATTTGAGGCTAATGTGCAGAGGTGAGTAGCACATCATACTTTTATTCCTAATTGAATTATTTTGTTCAGACAGTACTTGAGTAATACCTTTTTTCTTAGTTATTTTTTGGAACACTATTTAGTATTTTTACTTGAGTAATATTATTGAAGTAACGTTACTCTACCCACCTCTGGTGTTTAGAGAGAGGGAAAATTTACATGCTTGGATACATGAATATGCAAATCGGTGCACACTATAAGAGAGGTGGTTGTGTGCAAAACTCTTCTTCCACAAACATGTGAAAGTAAACTTTAAAAACATGCACACACAAAACACTTGGCCACTGTTTGTTGCTGTTAGGATGGTGCGCAGCAAAAGCAGGAGCCCGGACCTCCCTCTCCTGTTTACTTACCCATGATACAACTTTAGCTCCTGCAGGACTTTCTGTACCAACAGCCTAAGACAAACAACATACATGGCCTGAGAGAGGGCTTACAGCGAGGAGAGAAGAGAGGAGCCCAGTGTCGAAGTGTAATTTACAGAAGGATCCTCCCTGGTCTGCTGCCTCAACACAATATAATACATACACATCAGGTCCCATACTGTACAGTGGGGGCCATCTAAGGAGCTGCAGTGCAGGACTGAGGGAGGAGAAGGTTGTGGACACATGACAGGGAGCAGGACTACAAGAGGCGGGCTGAGAAAAGCCCCCTCTGTTATGTGGGAGTTACAATTTATAACTAAGGAACAGTATGTGCACAGCTACACACACTGCAGGTAGCATTTGTTTACACCAGTAAAGCCAGACTCTGCGCTAGTTTTGTTCTACTTACATATGACTCTGTCCTTCGTGTGAATGTAGGTTTTCCTCTGGTTCTACAACACAGAGAAGATTAATTAAAGGTGCATACTATAACATTTCTGGTGGAAGGTCTGCCACCTGGCTTGTTTCCATGGAGATGTATGTGCTTTGCCCGGAATGTTTCAGATATTGGATTTATGTATCTTGCATTTGTTCAAGTGTTTTTAAGGCACACAAATAGCTTGTTTCCATGGAGATAATACATGTAATATTACAGAATATTCCAGGCAATAACATCACCATAAAAAGCATACAGTCGGCCCTCTTACACAAAATTTACATAGTGCACTTGAAAATATGAGTTAATAATGCCAGTATAAAGGCGCCTGCAGAGTGTAAATGTGCAGACACAGTGAAGCCCACCTCCTGCGGCTCTGGCGGCCTGTTTGGAGGTCTGTACCACACGAGAGATGTGAGCAGCTCGAGAACATTCATCTACAGCCAGGACCTCAGAGCAGCAGTTATGTCTGTCAGCACCAACCTTCTGAAATCACAATCATTTCAACAAATAAAATCCTCCAGCCATGGTGGTCCTGACCTAGACTAGACCTAGACCTTAATATCTGGAGACTGGTCCCTGAGCAGTTCACTGCTCCTACAGGTTGCCCAAGAGGCATTGAAGGACAGGTCAAAATCAGATAATGCATTTTCCTCACAAGGGATTAGTAAAGTATGCCTTAACCTTCATTGTATTCAAGTAGAGTTACTCTATTATTTCATAAAATAAAAGGAATACACTGTGGTACTCAATTCCATAGTTTAAGTCTCAAAATCAGTTTTAAGGGTAAAGTATAATAAATTGAACTGATCAAAAAGTTCAGAGTTACTGGTGGTACCAATACTTAAAGTGACAACAATGTACAACATAAAAATAATAAATAAGATCAGCCAATGAATGCATTTAAACTGTGCAAAACTGAATTCCTTAATCAACACCTATCCAGTGTTACGTCATTCTTTACCGCTCCTCTGTTTATGCATCAAGTCACAAGTATGTGTCCACACTAATAATCCCATGGGAAGACAGAAACAGTGAGGTGATCCCACTGACGAGAACCTCTGCTCAGGATCACTGTTATTGTCTAAACATGACATACAAAACACATTAATAAGACACATTGCTGTGCTGGTTTATACATTCTCTGTCCACTGGGAACATTCGGAGTCCTTGCTTCTAACTATAGGTACTGTTTCAGATCAAATAACCTTTGCTCTCAGTATCTTTAAAATGGGTCCATCTGTCTCGTCCTCTTCAGGTTCTTCGGGCTGTTGAGACAAAAAGCTGCGGTTGAGTCTGTCCTCTTCTCCATCACTGTCCACACCAGCAGTGTCCAAACTGAACCTGCATCGCACAGAAGGGAAGAAAGGTGACATTCTGAGAGGGAATCTCAGGTTCACAGCATTTATTTTAACATTAATTTCTAGCATAAACAAAATTAAACAGCTTTAGGGTATAGCTAACTGAAAGCATGTACGAATCCTTGTTAATACAAACAGACACAGAATTGCAACTAATATGTTTTTGTCAATACAACCTGGTAAAGAAATGACTGAATATAGTAAATTAATGCCATGCCATGGCTAACTAGGAAAAAAGTTGCACTTCTAACAGAAGGATCATCATTATGGAGATGTTATTGCTTTGTCTGAATTGTTCCACATTATGGCATTAAATGTGTTTAGTTTGCATTTATTCATTTCAGGTGATATGCAGTTTTTTCATTGAGGTGGACAAGTAAAAGTACATGCTGTAAATCATTTCAGTCAAAACAATAAGATTGAAAGAAGCAGGTGACAGGCCCTCCACAAGAAAAGTTACACAGTACATTTTCCATAGGCTATATCATTTCAATTTAGAGATTATTAAGACCTTTAACATAACATTAAGAAAGTTGCAAGAATTAGTTTTGCAAAAGACGAAAGCAAATACAAAAAGTAGTATAGACTAAGTGGACTAACAGCTCTACCTTCTTCCCAGGTTTATGGGGGATACAGGATTGCCCCAGCTGTGCCGTCGAGATGTGGACATAGAGCGAACCAAAGTGGGAAAGTTGTCAAAGTCTTTGTCTAAATCCATATCTTCTGATTCTTTTTCTGGATCTGTTGGCTCCATGGCTCCTACCAGTCCATTTAGGTTGATGGTCAAACTAACACCTTGAGCAGACAAGGGAGGACCACTGTCAAAGATATTTGACAAAAGTGGCTTGGATTGGAGCTGGGTGACCACAAGGTCACAATGGGTGATGCAGGTCGATGGGGGGTTGAGGTTGTGGCCGTTTTGGGGGGTCGTAAGGGAGGTAGGGAGGTTTGGGGTAGTGGTACTTGTGGTGGATATGGATAACGAAAGTATTTCTTCCTCCAAGTCTTTAAAATACTGAGAGTCACTGAGAGAAGAGTTGAAGTCGTCTCCACTGCAGGTGTCCTCCTCAGTCAAGCAGTCATAGTCACTCACCACCGAACACCGATCCTGTATCACAAATGTATTTTTGTTTGTTAGTAACAATTTAGACATTAAAATAAAAATAAAAAAACAAACTAAATACACAACAAATAAACTGGAAAATAGCACAGTGCTCATGGTCATACATGGTCCTCAGCAGTGGGCTCAAAAAAAACATCTTCAGCCACACAGTCAGGAGACACTGAAGAGGCAGAGCTGCTCCTGGTCTGGGCACTTGGTCTAAACTGGCCACAGGACACACGGGGTGTGATGCAGGGTTTACACTCTGAGCCTGCAAAGAAAACATGAGCTTTTTTATGCACTGCATAGCACAAAAAAACAAATGTAAGTCTAAGGTGTGAGCTATAGAAACAGCGTATAGTGTTCCTCCTGAGCCCCTAATGCACAATGTCAAATGCAAAAACCACCATCATCAAGAGCATTATTTTCAACTCAAGCTCTTTACAGCCTCCTCAAGCCTCCTATGATGTTATCGGAAAAGTATCGTAAACAGTGGGAACCACCATTCATCTGGTAAAATAATCTGTTATATTTTCCTCTGAATTACGGTAGACAGAGACATCAACTATTTTTCTCATGCTTCATGCTGATTTTTGTGGAAACGAGAGCCAAAGGCTGGTGACTTTTGTAAATATTTTGAGGCAGCTGTATGGGATTGATTTGGACTTTTAAAGACTTTTTAAGACTTTTAAAAAATCCACAAGCCTCTAGTATTTAATGAGGTCAAGACACAATAGTGGCTTACTGACAATAAAAAGAGCAAATATAATCAACAACCCATACATTATTACATTATTCTAATCTATATCTCTAAAGTTGGTGGGTATAATGCACTTTCATTGTCTGGGACTATCATAGCTACATCTGCATGTTACATAAGAGTCAGTGCAGATGCCTCCTGTGAACTTGAGGAGACAGTCTGGCTCCTGTGGACTAACTCGGCTGCTTTCCAATATGTGCACTGATGGATCAACCTATGGTGCATCCCCTTTAATGCAGCTGGTTACATTTGTGGTTACAAAAGGCTGTACTTTTTATTACACTGTATAATATTGTCTATTGGGCTTAAATAACAATTTGAGGTGCTTGATTTAAGAGAAACTTATGCAGACAACATTGAAACCATAGAAACAGCTAAACAGTGAAACAAGGTACCACGAAATCCCTCCTAAAACTGGCATTGTGGAAACCATTAAGTACTCATCCTAAATCAAAGCAATGGCACTGTCTCTAATGTGTAGTATAGACCTGGCAACGGAAAGGTACTAGAATAAAATTATGACATGAGTAAAGACGCCACAGCCTTTTATGGTTGGTGGGTTATAACGGCTCATAACTCACAGAGGTGAAATGTCACAGTGTTTTTGGCTGTTGTTTGATTTCATTACACTGATCGTTGTGCTACTAAAACAATACAGTTAGTTAATACAGACTGTTTATGTAATGATGTGCTGTCATTTATACTGCCCTTGTGCCTCAGCAGTGACACACACTGTTAAAAGCTGTGACCAGATTTTCTGCACATGTGGCATATCTGGGAGGGTATTTCTAACGTTCCAACGCTGAAGTTTCTATATATATTTTTTGTTTTTTCTTCCAAGCTCAAATCTGAGGGTCTGGAAAATCAGCTCGCTTCTCTGCCAGTGGTGTAACGTAATGAAGTATAAGTAGTAAAGTACTGTACTTAAGTTTTTTAAAAAAGAACAGCACTTTACTTTAGTACTTTAATAGATACTTTAAAATTGTATAGAGTTAAAAATTGATACTTTTTACTTCATTACATTTGAGAACAGGTATCTGTACTTTCTACTCCATTGCTTTTTTAACAAGACTGAAAGTAAAAGTAATTATTGTGTGAGACCTGCTGAAAGGTTGTGGAGTTAGTTTTAACACGTTTATAGTTTAAGACAACAACAATAATATAATAAATAATAATAAAACAAAAATATACAAATAAAAAATGCTAAAAAAAATTAAATTGTTTCTGTTCAACATAAATCTCTACATTTGAAGCTTTATTAGGTCTCAAAATCTGTGCAAAATACTTTTTATTCTTTAAGTACATTTAAGTAAATTTTTGAACATTTGTACTTTAATACTTTTTAATACTTTTATTTAAGTAGGATTTTCATGTGATACTTTTACTTGAGTACATTGAGAAAAAAATGAAATACTTCTTCCACCACTGATCTCTGCATACATAACTGAAATGGTTCAGTCAAAAATAAAAATTAAAATTAAAATTAAATTTAATTAAAATTAAAAACAAAACAGAAAGCAATATCTTTTGATGTATTTGGACATTTGGAGAGTAACAACAGACGCATCCAATAACCCATATTTTCCTTTTGAAAGATTTCAAAATTAGATAATTATTGAAGAAAACCCCTAAAAGTCTCTTTTATATTAAAGGGGCACTGTATAACTTTTCTAGAGGAGGGTTTGTCATTTGCTTGTCTCCTTGTAGATGTTATTGCTGTGTCCGAAATATTCCACAATATGTTATCAAACTTATCTATCTCCATGCAGAAAAATTAGACCTTTCAAATCTGTGAAAAGTAGGCCTTGCTTTCAGAAAAGTTGAGTGTTTTTTCCTGCATTTTTCAGGAATAAAATAATCTGCAATTGACTAAATGTAAGATTATTAAGTTTAATGTCATAGTTGTCTGCAAAGCAATAACAGGTCCATGCATTTTATTTAAAGAAGGAAATGCAAGCACACGCCATCCACACACACCACCATCTTAAATTTCCAAACACGGCATGACAATCACAAGAGAGACTCACAAGACCTGTTGAAATGACGACAATGATACGAAACTAACCACACGGACTTAAAAGTATATGGTAACATAAGCCGTGCCATTTTGATGCCGGCAGCTGCAGGGACGACCGCCATGCACCTGCCCCATTCATCAGAGTGCGTTTGTGACTGTGTGTGTGTGTGTGTGTGTGTGTGTGTGTGTGTGTGTGTGTGTGTTGGTCTGTGTGTGTGTGTGTGTGTGTGTGTGTGTGTGTGTGTGTGTGTGTGTGTGTGTGTGTGTGTGTGTAAGGTTGAGAGAGCGAAAGACTACAACAGAACAGCTCTGTTAGAAGTGTGATAGAGACACATCAAACCCACTGTCCAGTCTCTCATCTCTGATCACAGGCCCCACTGACCAGAGCTGTGCACTACTCTACCACATTAATGAAATATAGTAGTACAAAGATCACATGCCAGATTCAGGGTGCGTTCCTGGTTTGGTTCTGTAATGCTTCAGTCCAGGTTTAGTCCCATATGTCATCCTAAACTAAACAATAAATCGCAGTGCAACGTATGGTGGAAACAGCCGCCTTCACCTATAAGTGACATTTTTTGCAGTAAGTGAAAAAACTGGTAAAAATAATTGACAATAATTTCCAAAAAGTTTAGAGTCAAACATTTTGGAGCTAATAATTCCAGTACCAGTAGTATGTATCGAACAATATACTAATAGTGGTAGCAGAGATTGTACCACTTGTGTAGCAAATAAGTATTTTCAAGTAACGGTATTTCAGTTATTTGCACTTGATCACCAGCAAGAACTTGAAATATGAAATACTAAAATCTTTCTAAACAGAATCCTAACACATGTCCAGCCACTATCACATTGTTTATCTGATACAACTCCATACAACAATACAATAATCCTAAAGTACAAGTTCAAGCCTAAATAATACCTCGTTTGAAGGACCATCTCTTCATCCAGAGTTTGGAGAAGGATGGCCAGGAGTGGTTGAGGGGAGAGTCGGCCATGGGATCGGAGCAGCCGGGGGGGACAAGAGGAGCTGGAAGGAGGACTGTACACTGAGGCACAGGCGGCGAGAGAGGGAGGAACACAGGGAGGGGGGAGGTAACCCAGACACAACCCCAAAGAAGAGAGAGAGAGAGACCAGAGCAGAGAGCAAAAACAAGAAAAGAGCATTTCAAAAGTATATGCCAAAAGCAAATATGGAAGTACAAGTTATAGGAAGTTAGGAATTAGAATGCTAAAATGAAAGCGTTGATAGTAAAGGTTAGTAATAACGAAACAATGTTATAAATGGCAGAACTAGAATAGAGGAGGAAGTGTTAGCCAATATATTTTCAATAGTTTTCAGGGAAACAATAGAAAATATGTTTATAAATGTATGATTGTAACTATCATCAAAGGGAGGAAAAGGTGTGAGGCAAATTAAACATGTGATATTTATGATTGGCTAATGATGAATGAAAGTGTTTTCCATTAATAGAGCAGATTACAGATTTTTGTGTTTGTGTGAATCTAAAACAGTTTGGTCCATCACATTGGTATAACAAATCACTAAGTATGTTGGTCTTAATCATTAACAAAAAACTAAAATAAACTATTATAAAAGACTGTTTTTATAATGAAAATAGGCAATAAGTGAACAACTGAAAGTATGAAGATAAATTATGAGAAAATGTATATTTGTGTCACAATAATCTGCAAGAAATCTGTAGGAAATGCTATGATAGGAGAGAAGAGCAAGGAGCCTGCCATGTATATTATAATTATTAAACAAAAACTCATTTTACGTGTGTGCTACAAAGGGGTGGGACTAAATAAACTTTTACTTTCACCCACTGCTTTTCGAACACGTATTTATTTACTCAACATAAGTACAATGCTAGTTTTCTTTTACCATATATCTGAGAAAATAGACCTCCTACCAACTTCTGAGTTTGAGTTTGTTCTATACCAATGTTTGCAGGTTAAAAATGCAATCAAAAAGATAAAAGATACCACACGACACATCTTACACTCTAACAACAACAAGTACATACAAATACAATACTGTTACAAAAATAGTACTCACTGTTTTGGTGCTGTCTGCTTGGTGGACTTACAGATGCAGACTGTGAAGAAGACAATGTGTGTGAACGTCCGGTCGGTGTGTCCTCACTTTGAGCTGAGAGACAGCCACTTCCTCTTTTGTTCTGACTTACAGACTCCACCAAATTTCACACATCACTGCTCTGTTGTAATCTATCAAGCTAAAAGCACCCAGTTTGTGCAGGTCAAGGGAGAAAGAGGACGAAAGAGGCAGAGAGTTAAATCAGGGGAGGGGAGAGAGACTTTTTGACTTTACAGTTATAGAGAGAGAAATAGAGAGAGAGGGAGGAAGAGAGTGAATAAGGGAGAGGTAGAGATCAGGAGGGGTTAGAGGAGGGTCAAGACAGAAAGAGACAAAAAGTGAGCGAGAGCAAGAGAGAGAAGGTAGCAGAGAGTCAAAAAGAGAGATGGAGAGAGGTGTGGGGAGAAGAGAGAGAAGAGATGACAAAAAGCATGAGTTTAGAGGAACCTCAGTGAATTAGGGTTGTCCCTCCCACCCTCCTCATGCTCTGCTCATGATTCTCATAAGGAGGATGTGAGCGTCTTTCTGCACCAGTATTTAAATGGGGCAAAGAGGAACTGCCAGACTCTACAGTGGTCTAAAGGTTTACATATGGCAGACTGTGCCAGATGTGCAGTGTGTGTGTTCAAACACACAGAAGTCAAAGAAAACTATAAACATAGTCATAATAATTGTTAAAAATAAAATTATTATAATTATAGGGGTTTTGTATAGAGTTTCCAAAAATATTTTACATTTTGTTTTTATGGTGGTAGACATTTATCCTGAGTGGATTAATTAAAATAATTAATGCATGTGTTACAAGCATATTAATTAATATGAAATGTAACATTACAAGCCCTTTGGCTCATGTATTATGTTATATTATGTTATGTTATAGTACGATCATATAGGCTAGGCCAAAAATACTGTAGCAGGCTTCAGAAGAGCATTATAGAGTATTATATCATAGGTCATACCTGAATTAGCCAACTCGGTTGGAAAGTGCCTTCAGCCAAAATATAAATCTAACACAACACTGAGTGTTGAGTGAGCTGATTAGTCATTATTACATCTGAGAAAAACGCTGTTTTACAAACAGAGGCTCTGCAATGATCAATTTGCATTAGTAACTTACCTGCTATATGTGGATTCTGGACTTTTTTACTGCTCTGTACTGACGTGATGATCAGATTGTTTGCCTTTGGTAAACTTAATTAATTACTCTCAATTTGCTCCAACTCCCTACATAAATAAAATGTGTACTCAAACTGATAAAAACGTATTATTACAGAGCACAACTGTCAAGGACACAGACACAAGCTGGTTTTAGCAACTGGATCTGGCAACCCAAGGCAAGGTTTCTGATTGGATAATCAAAAAGAATGACTTCAAGGGTTAATGGTAAAATGAATACTTGATTAGATTTTTCATAATCATTCATTATTAACAAAAATCCTAACTACTTTTAAGTGTTGACTGTAAAAATATAGGCCTACTATAGTTATAGTCTATAGTTATGAATGTACAAAAAAAATCCAGATATTCTCCAATAATTTTATTTATAATTTTAATATAAACAGTTAATTGTTGAATAATTTACACACAGCAAGATTTTTATTTTCATATCATTGCAACATTTTCTGTACAAGTCACTACTTGGCTCTCCTTTGAAAACATAGAAAAAATAAATTGTCAAGCGTTAATTTAGTCATGGCACATTTTTGATCCTGTACAATATTCATGTCTTCTGCTCATGTGTTGAGTGTCAATGCAAACAGGTCGGTATTGTTGTAGGTAATGGCACATATGGATCCAGTGTGAGGGGTAGCGTTGTCTGTACTCTGGGGGTATAAGATTTGGGCCTGGACACACACATAGGTTAAGAGGTATCCTGACACAGCATCCTGGGACTGTAGTGTATGTGCACAGAGGAGGAGGGAGAGGAGTGGGGAGCAGCGGTCAGAAGGTCAGACATGAGGGGCGCAGTGGTAAAAACAACACAGAAGATACAAATTCATTGATTTTAAACAAGCACAGGGACCAACTTTTAAAACTGGAGCAGACCACTGATTCAGAGTCCCCACCTTCTCCAAAACAGCATAAATAGGCACAGTGGCAATCCACTGTACTCCAACACTTTACAGTCCAAACTTAAAAAATAATATCAGTAATAATAAAAATCACTTTTTTTTTTTAGCTTATTTGGGATTTCACACTCATTTGTCTTTGATAAAGGATGTGCAGTGGTCTTTTCCAGTTTGAAACAAAACAAAAAATAAACATCTTTGATAATTATAACATGAATTCAGTTTTAGATGGGCGTTAAGAGCAGACTGCAGGCCACAGTGTTACATCGCGTTACTCCTTGACATTTGCCATGGCTTTACATTGAAAATGTTTATCTTTTCAATTTAGAAAAAAAGTTATATACAGATTGATAACAATGTTAAATTTATAATGTACAAGAATAGTAAAAGTTTACAGTCTGAAAAAGTCATTGTTTTTGCCCTCCCCAACTTTGGCTAAAAAAATAGAAATCAACATCTTCTAAAATGTAATACTTTTTTCTCCCTCAACAAAAGACAATGATAATACATACAATGCTTTGTTCTCACCCTGCGCTGTGTAACTAACGTGCTCTGCCCTTACCACTTCAGAGCTCACCAGAGTTCAACAAAACAAAACCGAAACTTCCCCTTAAAATCAAGTGCTTGCATTAGGACCTGGGGGTGTATTCACAATAAAAAAGAGCTTATCAAATTCATATTATATTGTCATGAAGGTGGATCAGCAATTGTAGTTGTGGGATTGAAATTAGGTTTGCATGATTTTGGGCATAAGGAAAACACTACACCTCATATTACTGGTCTATCTGCTGGTACACATTATTCATGATCCATGCACAAAGCAAGCCAGACAGACAGAAGCAGAAAAGACTTTTGGTTAAAAAAAAATATCACCAAACACATCATCTTAAATGACAGTATTTTTTTTTTCATCAAATGTTGAATTAAAAAAAACACAGAAAAAGTAAATTATATTTTGGAGGTGGAAAATCCTCTTGAGGGACCGGTGAAGACTTGCCGGTCAGTGGTGGTTCTGCTGAGGAGGAGTGGATCTTGTGGGAGGGTCAGGCGGGCTCAAAGTCTGAAAGCAAGGCACTGTGGAGTTGCTTTGCCACCTCTGACCTGCGATGCTCCCATTCGACCACAAGAGGGCAGTCCGAACCACATCAAATGAGAGAAAAGGAATTCCTTTTGACTATATTAAAAAATAAAGGGGCACAAACTCATTTTATGCAATGGGTTCTTTAGGTTTTTGTTGTTGCAAGGATGCCGAGAACTTGATTAGGTCAGGGTGGATATAAGGTAGGTAGGTCTCCATCCCCCTCATCCTCTTTTCACCCTCCAACCACAAAGCATAAGGCCGCCTCCCTGAGACGTAAAAAGTTACAATCGAGATTTCAGGTCTGTTTAGAATAGTTCGTATGGCACACAGGATTGTCCCAGTCCAGCTTTCCTTAGCAAAGAAGGAAAAATAATTCCCCTTTTTCAATAATTGAACCAGCCCATATGCCACTGTTCTGATCAGCTCAAAACTGAACCAAACCATGGCATAGACAGAAAGTAAAAGCCATATTTTGATATTCACAGTAGAAAAAAAATACATACAAAGCAAAATAATAACAGAATGGAGAATAAGGTGGAATTGTGTTGATAAGACGGACCAAAGAGGAGAAGCAGGGCATTCTGACAAACTACAGTTTAGTCTAGTTTTGATTACATGAGGGTGCTGTTTTGGACACATGCAGGTGATCAGATATGTTTCATGAAGTCAGCCATGCCGAGTCCCATAAAATAGTGAGGCCCTTTCAGTGTGTATAAGCAGTGATAATACAGTGTCCAGGATAAACCTACGAGCCACTGTAATGCCACACTCATGCCAATTTTAAGTCACATACGCAATAGTTGAGGTTGACATAGTGTCATTTTGCAACAATAAGAACAACATAAAGAAAACATAGGAGGTCTTAACATGATTGCAATGGAAAATACTAGAAGTGAAGGTAGATAATAGGATCTGGAGTAAGTGAACTACAAGGTTGATTTAGGCTCTTCAGACTGATTCATCCATATGCACTGAGGTAGACTCTGGCCAAACACAAAGACGACAACATTGACTAAATAACATCTAACTAACTAGCGCTCCTCCAGCTGCGTGCTGCCAGCTACACTTAACACAACAACAAACAAGGCCTTTACACCACACCACCATCAACATAGTAAAAATATTCAACTAAAAAGCAAACTCTGCTCTTCTTACACAATGACAATGATCATAATAAAATAAATATCTGGTCTTTCAAAGATATGGGCACCACCTTAATTTAAAAAGTTGCATATGCATTTGAAGTACACCATGGGAGAAGTGAGACAGAGTAATAGAGATCTGTCTCCCCATCACTGCATTCATACATAAATTAAAGTTGAATGCTGAATGCAGAAAACAGATATTACTTCATGGTGGCATTCTGAAGTATATGAACAATTATGTAGGATCTATTTTGCTGAATGGAGTAAAAGCTCAAGCCCACTGTATTATGTAAAATCGATTTTACATTTTACATTTTACATAATCTTTTTTTTTTTCCATTCCAAAACTTCATTATATTATAAAATACAAAAAAAAACAAGATTATAACTGTCCTCAAAAGACTATTTATGACATGATCATCTTAGGCTTATCCACAGTGTGACTGCTACAAGCTAAAACTTAAAAACAGTTCAATCTCTCGTATCCAGGCCCACTTAAACACACAAGACTATTGTGACGTGGCTCTGCATTGGACAAGGCACTGGTTAATATATGGAGGCAGCTTATCTGCTTAGTCTTGCTCTTGTGTTCTGCAGGTGATCGTTGTTGACAAGAAGTTGCCAACCCTTTGGCTTTACAGTAAGTGCTGAACGCTGTTCGGTAATATTGGCAAGCTCACTGATGTATTGACTTAAGTGTTCTCTTGCTGCTTAAGCAAAAACTGACATGATGAGACTAAATCAATGTTGTTTAGGCCATTATTTTGAATGGGCGTTCCAGCATGGACATTTTATATACATTTCCTCGAGTGAATGTCCTTGTTGCATGTGATGGTACAAGCAGTGCCAGCAGCCATTCATCCTGGAATGTCAGACCTGAGTGACAGTGCTGCTGTTTTGTGTGTGTGTGTGTGTGTGTGTGGCCATGGCTGACTAATTGTGAGTTGTTAGAGGGAATAAGAGGAATAATAATTATCACTGGCTACAGTCAAACGAAGCTCTGTTCTGCTCTACCTGCTGTGGACATGGAACTTTCCACACTTCGTAGGGCAAACTCCGAACATGGAAAATTCCAGCAGCCTGATTTTGGAGTTGTAGGTTTCATGACCAATAGGAAGCTCCCAAAAGACTGAAGAGGAGAAAGGAAAAGGAAGTGGGCAGAACAATTAAATTCTTCCAGAGGCAAAGTTCATCTAAGGAACCTTTTACATGGAAGACCAAAGGCTAAATCCACTTTCATTGATTACAGCTTCAGTGACATCTCCTTGCAACCAGCACTATCATGCATTAGGCTAGCAACAGCGCCACACAGAGGCCTGGCTACAGCATGATCTGACCAGAGAACAGCAGCAGACTGACAAACCAGCTGCAATTTAGAAAGATCTCAATACCCCTTTCTAAAGCTTTTTGGTAACTCAGATTTGTTTACTTTTTCATTGTTGCTATTGTAAAATTGTCTTAAATGGTGACAGCTTCTAGATTTGTAATAATAATTATAGAAAAGAAACATGATGTGGTGACTAGCGTGTTGAAATAGTTGGTGGCTTTCCCCGCTCTAAACAGATGGACAGAGCAGTGAGAAACTGGAGGCCTAAGACACACGAGTAGTGATGGTAGATTAGTGAGATTTCTGGGGCTAGAAAAATATATATATATTTTAAAATCTGGAAAAAAACAGCAACATAAAAATGAAATACTAGCAAAGCCTCTGAAAAACATTACAAATATGTACTATTTACAAAAACACCAAAGTGTCATATATTATATATAAAATATTGGTGCACAACCAATATTCCATATATAGTATAAATTATATATATTTATATTATTCTACTCCCACTAAATTATATCAAAGCAGCAGCTATTGGTCAGTCTGAGGAAATATTTTGTCCAATTCATAACAGTTTAAATATCCTTCAGCCATAAAGTGAGGACAGGAAAAGAAAAGAGAGAAAGCAAGAAACAAAACAAAATAAATTAAACTATCATAAACCCATTGAATCCAAGTTTGGAATTTTGCAGGAATAAATTGTAAAAACAACTTCTTAAAAAAGAAAAAAACCCAAAACAAAACAAAAAAATAACTAAATTCCTTTAGGAATACATGTTTGATCTATGATTAAGTCTTATGCAAATTTTCCATTGTTCCAAAAAGTCATTGTTTAAAAGGAAATTAATAGAAGCGTTGAAAGGCGCTTTGAGGCCATATACAAAAAGGCCACTATCTGAGTAGAAAGATTATATTTGGGGAGCACTGGATGTGAAAATGCAGTGGTGTGAAGTGGAGTCTAAAGAGGTGGAGCATAAGCAGCCTTCTGGTTGTCTAAGGTTTGTTGTGTTCACAGTATCTCTCTGTTTCTATTTGTGAAAGGAGTTTGGTAAACATGATTAAAAACAACAGAAGATTTGATGAACTGTGGAAAAAGGAAAAATGAGGAACCATGTTTGCATCATGTCCGGTTTTGCCTGTGACTGGCAGCCATGAAGAAAAAAGAAAAGGTCCTGAGATCTGTGTTTCTGAAGTAAAAAATGAACAACGCAACAGAAGGTATAGAGACGGACTGGAACAGAGAAAAGGAGAAATGGAGTTTATAGAAAACAGGAAATGTTAGGATGGGCTGGATCTAGGTAGCGATAAGATTCGTCCATTTTTCTTTCCACCGTTCATGTGTGTGTAGGGGACATGCTCCTCATAGTTCCCCCTCAGGCCCACTGACGGCCCACAGTCTCTGCCTAAACTCTCCTCTCTTTGGGAGTAAGACGACGGGTCTAGTGGGATGCTCTCCATATTTTCCAGGTCCAAGTCAAACTCCTCAGTCTCTGGGACCTTGTTCTCTTCACTGTAGAAGAAGGACACATCCTGGAACGATGGGTGCAAATCCTCCCGCAGCATCTCGATTATCTCATGGAAGGTTGGACGCATCTTGGGGTTGTACTGCCAGCACATTTGCATTAGGCTGTGCCTAAAAACACAAGACATTTGAGATGAGGGGGCATACCAAACAGTTTTCATGTACTGTAGCTATGTCCATTCATATGTACAGTCTATGCTCTGGCCTCCAAAAACTAATTGTGTTGAATCATCAAGATGCTAGGATTACATCACCAAAATGAGGAATCACTTTGGACAGCTGCAAACTGTTGTGAAAAGTGACTAGTTCCTTTTTTCATGTTTTTTCAAAAAGTGCTTTTAAGATCCATATTATAGCTACACAACACTTGTACATAACTAAAGAATTACAATGAATTGCAGAAATGTAAGTAATGGTCAGTCTTTATATATTATAAGTAGATTGTAGGTAGTTTTCAAACTCACATCCTCTCAGGGCAGTTGTCAGGTCTGTCCAGGTACCCTCCGTCCATAACAAACTTTAGGACCTGTTCATTGGACAGACCCTGGTATGGCTGCTCAGCCAGTGTGCTGATCTCCCACAGCACAACCCCAAATGACCTACAAACACAAACATTCACACATAAAGTGGCCCAGTGTAAAACTTGTTAAGAATCCAGCAAGCCTCAGTTAGTTACATACCAGCAATCAGAGTGGGCAGTGAACACACCATCCTTCAGAGATTCTGGTGCCATCCACCGGACAGGGAGCAGGCCTTTTCCACCTTTACGGTAGTAGTCAGTTTCATATATGTCTCGCGTCATACCAAAATCTGGAGGAGAGAACAATACAAATATATATAAACAATTCATCTTTATCTTGAGTTGCATCTTACAACATTTTAATGTGTTTTTTACCTCCAATCTTAACTGTGAAATCCTCTGCCACCATGCAATTTCTTGCTGCTAGATCTCTATGCACAAACTTCTTGGCATTGAGGTAAGCCATACCATCAGCTATTTCTGCAGCCATCTGAATCATTTCTTTCAGTGTAGGTGGCGGCCGGCCCGTAGGGTTGTTCTGCACAGTACATAAAACATAATGCATCATATGTCAACAATAATTTCTTTATCATCTCTGATGAAGTCGCCCACCTCAGAATCAGGCCTTAGACTGCGTAAGTAGCTTTTAAGATCACCATGGGTCATCAGCTCCATGACAACCAATGTGGGCTGACCTTTCGACACCACACCAAGTAGACGGACCTACAATGAGAGTAAAAATATGATTCTTTAAACTGAATGAATTTACACAAGAACAAAGACATCCTACAAGAATGTACATAAGTCTGTGCCACACACAATTATGTGCATTCATACGGTTGTTGACAAACAACAGTAATGGCTGAGATCAACTAAGTGTGAACAAGTATTTGTGAAGTCAAACTGTGTGTCAATATGGCTGTGGCATCACAACAAGCAGCTCATGCTACATGAGTCATGTATGTTCATGCTGTTTGTTTATGTTCAGTTTGATGAAGAGGAGCTTCATACCACATGGTGACAGCTGAAGGCTTTCATGACCGAAGCTTCATTGAGGAACTCTATTCTCTCTCTAAGGCTGGCTGACTCGTTGACCGTCTTGACAGCGACGCGCGTCTCTGGCTCTCCTTTGACGATGTCTTTGGCGATTCCTTCGTACACCATGCCAAAAGAGCCCTGTCCCAGCTCTCTCAGCACATTAATCTTCTCTCTGGCCACCTCCCACTCATCAGGAACATACACTGTACAAAAGAGCAAGGTTTTGTTTTATATGGGTAATGTAATATTAATTTACAGTTAACAGTGTAAAAAAAAAAAAAAAAAAAAATTACCATCAATTGCACTGATGTACTCAGGGTTAGATGAGGCAATAAGGGGTCCAGTTGGGCCTTCAGTCTGCCTGTAGAACAAGCACAAAATAAAGTATGGTAATGTAGAAACGTCACATAAACTACAATTTGAATACAATAACATTTTAGTCTTTTAGGCCTTTACCTCTTTTTGAAAACAACAAATACCCCAGCTCCCACAATAAGCAGCAAGATGAAGCAAATAACTGGCCCAATAACAAGCCAGATAACATCTGGATCTTCTGTAATGACAAAGAGTAGCGATCAATGACCATATGCATAGAGTTAATTATAACTTATTAGATCTTCACGAGTGTCTACACATGTTAAACTGTCATATACATATAAATCCAATCTTGGGTACTGCCTTACTGTTAGGCATGAAGAAGTAGGTGGTGTCTGTGTAAGAACCATTTCCTGCCAGAGATGTGGCACGGACCCTCACACTATAGTTGCCTGGGTGCACAAGAGACAGCTTTGTGCCACCCATTTTGAGGTAAGCCGGTCGTGATACACAAGCAGTATGTAGCTGGAAGAAAAGACAAAAACATAAGAGGTTTGTGACAATAAATGCTTCTTACATAGAGGACAGACAAACTAGTGACATTACACATAACAGACAAGTTACATGGCATGTATTATTAATCAGGCTAAACTGTTTAACTTGCTGCATTCTGTAAAAAACAAAACAAAACAAAAAAAAAAAACATTTGATTGCAGTGCGCAGGAGATGCCAGTCAATTCCTGCCACTGCAATCTAGTCTTTTTTCCTGCCTCTGTCACTATGGCAACAGGGCTGCTACTGGCTCCTAGGGTCAGGCAGTGCAGCAGTGAATAGCAATGAGAAATGTATCCATACACATTGGAGGCAACAACAAACAACAAATGACTGTGTGGCATACAAATATATAACAGAAGTATTAACATTATACTTTTAGATTATAGTATTATCTGCATTATTTATTATTGTTTAGTTATTTCTACCTTATTTATGTCAGTGTTTTAAAAGCACTTTGTTTTACTAACCTCTGTATCCCCAACCCTCTTATAAAAGACTTCATACAAAATGATGAGCCCATTAGGAGAGACAGGGGCACTCCACTTAATTAGTACAGAGTGAGTATCGCCGTGCATTATTTCATGGGTGACGGGGCCCGGAATATCATCTGCCTTTTCTGTAAACACAAAATACAAATACAATAAGATAGTGTAAACTTTGTCATTAACAATAGCTAGCACTGTTTAAGCTAATCTCACCTTCAGGCATGGTTCGCGCACTGACATAGGTGGGCATGCTGCAGCGGTCAGGGTCTGTGGGATGGTTGCAGGCTGTGACCTCGATCTTGTAACTAGTGAAGTGCTGAAGGTTGGAGATAACCGTGGACTCTTTAGAGAACACTTTGAGCTCAACCTTAAGCAGGAAAACACATTCAATTAGCCTCAAGAATGTTATATAATTCAATATTGTAAGAATAACAACATGTTCAAAATGTGTTTAAAACTAATT
>JACN01129944.1:0-15952 GCA_000787155.1 Scartelaos histophorus
AAACAAACAAACAAACAAAAAAAAGCATTCTGAGCCTCTATGCAGGCTCGCCTCTCCATTGATCTGACCTGCAGTTTGGCCTGTGGTGCCACCTACTCGTGTCCTCGTGATGATTCTTCCCCCGGAAAACGTTGTGCAGGTCAATTCTCCCAGACCCAATACTGATACTTTGCAGCTGATGTCATCAGCATTCTCTGGGGCTGTGATGCTAACTGTAGGCACTGCTCTCTCTGAAACTCTGTCACTCAATTTAGACTTTTAATCTGCTTTAACACAATCTGGTCACAGGTCTGACTTAGTGGAAATGAAGAGGAGAGCTGATTAGTGCTGTTATACAAGACTCATATAAAATTACACAAGTTATCCAGCATTTGTTAACAGGTTTTCAGCTGGTCACTCTGTTTAAATCTATTTTTGTTTTGTATTTTTTCAGACAATCTAACTTGGCTGTTTGCTAATGTGTGCATTGTGTCACCATGGTAACTGCTGAGCTTTCTGCTATAGACATACATACCATATACTGGTAGCTTGATATCACTGCAAAGTATCAATCAAACGTAAGGTTGTTTTTTTTTTGTGCGTATGTGTAATTTTATACCATTGCACTAAATGTTTCAGGGATTCATATACGAGGAGTTCATATTATTACCCCCATAGTTTCATCAGACATGAATTTAAACGTTACAAAATAAAGATCAAAACTTGCACGCATGTACTTGAAATGTGTTCATATTTCACACTGTGACATGTTACTTGTGCACAGACCACACACCCTTTGTGCTTAGAGCAGCAGTGCCTCAGATCCTGGTGACTCGTGTCTTTGTGCTTTTCACTTGTAAAACCTGCATTCTCCTCCTTCACCTGTGACTGATTTCTGATCCTATCCCGGCTCGTATATATCTCCATAGACCTCATGTAGGCCTGATGCTGCCTGTTAGGTTTCAGATGTGTGGTGTAAGAAACATGTATTCAAAATGTTCAACTAAAATGGAAAAAAGTCAAATTTGTCAATGTGTTTTGTGAACTTAATCTACCAGTCAAAAGTTTGGACACATCCTTTCAACCAGTATTTTTCTTTCTTATATAGAAAATATTTAATTGAGGAAACACATGAAAAAGTCTGGATATATATACACATTTTAAAATGTCTCCATCATTTTCTTTGATGGATCATTGCACATTAAATAAACAATGTTTAATTTGTCAAACTGAGCACAGGCTAGAGGAGTGGGAGTGAAAGTGGATAAAGGATTTCCCTTTTTTTAAATAGTTTTTATAGTGGTGAATGATCAAGTCATTCTTCTCACAATACTTCTAAAAGCAACATATCAAATAGTAAGAAAACCCTTTAATATCTTTTCATAAACAAGCAGCCTTATGATCTTTGTAAAACTGGATAGAAATTAAATGTACAGTTTCAGGTAATATGCCATATAAACACTTACAACACAGCATGGAGCATGTTGAGCAGAGCATGTCATTTTAAAGTATTTTACTAAAAAAATGTACAGTGTTGATTGGATATAAATATGTTCTTCAAAATATATAAAATATATAATTTTCATGAAACCTTATTTGAGTTTGTGGAAAGTTCAGACAGATTTTGTTCTTCCGACGTTGGAAACTGTAGATCTGTAAGAAAAGGGAAAAGTCACACTCAGTTTAGATTACTTTATACTTTAAAATACTCTAATAATACTCTAATACTCTAATATACTCTAATTATTTGTTTAAGTATTCTAAAGTGACAGTGGCTCAGTGGTTAGAGCTGTGCTCCCCTAATTCGAAGGTCAGAAGATCAATTCTCCAGGACAGCTGTGGCTACAACATTAGCTTGGAGTAAATGAATATACAGTGTAGTGCTTTGAGAGGCTTTGACAAGCCTGTAAAAGCACAAGTGTAAGGCATTATTATTCTTATTAATGTTCAAAAAGCGTTCAAAAGTCTTAGAGTCACATTAGTCCTGGTTGCGACTCACCAGTGTCCCTGTACTCCACGTTGGTGAGAAACAGTCCATGCGCTGGAGCAGACAGGCCCTGGGGATAGGCACTCGAATCCTGGGCGTCAAGAACTTTCTTCAGACTCAGAGCAGAGAGACGACCCCTCCCCACAGCCACCAGAGCGCCTGCCATTCTCCGCACCTGCACCAGGGACAGGGACAAGAGTTCTTAATATGGTGTGTGCTTCATCTTTTAATTGAACTTGAGAATAGAACTGCAAGACTAATCAAAACTGAAATTGCAATATGAATAAATTCAATTATCAAATTGCAAAGGTTCAATGAAAAATCATGTACCACATCAGATTTGACTTTTAACAGGTAGATGGTGCTGCTCACAACAGTAATATCGTTAATCAAAATGGCACCACATAATCACCTGTTTGTAGAGAAAAGATTTGCTCCTGAAAGTCAGCTCCCAGAACGGGACGTGTCTGAAAACAGAAAGCATGAATGATGAGGTGGAAGAGAGCATTTTGAGCTTTGGAAATGTAGACATACTATTAATGGATGATTACCAAAAGATGTTTGAAGGAAACAAAACACAACTCCTGGTGTGTTTTTGATGAGCTGGCAGCATAACGTGACAAAAGTCACAAGAGTCAATTTTGCGCAATATAGGACCTTTAAAAATACAAATTGTGCTGTACAAACTTGCCATGTCTGATATTTCTTTAATTGTTAAACTTCTGTACAACAATGGGAGGGTAGTGAAATACCCTCACCTCACCAGTAATGTGCAAAGTGTCTTTGCACATTACTGACTTCCATAGAGACTAGTTTAAAGTGACAGTAGCTCAGTCGGGCTCTCCACATAAACATCATTGGTAGAGCGGTCAGATCCACTGACCCACAAGTGGGGGGTGCAATTCCAGTTCACACAGATGAATGCTGTCATTCTGTCCTTGGGCAAGACCCTTAACCCTTCTCACCCCCAGTGTCTGCGCAAACTGGCATAGAGTGCCATTTTACCAGATGTGCACTGCACTTTTGTGCTGGGAGGTTTGCTACCTGCTTTTCTTAGACGTTCTGCCTTATACTTTTCTATCTCATATTTACTCAAAAAACTGTTTTATTGCTCCAAAATACAATTAATTCAGACCTGTAACTTTGCCTGCTTGTCACCTTGGAGATAGTTTAATGCCATATTAGGTACATTCTCACCTGTGGAAGTGGTTGCTTGTGAACGAGCTCCCAGGTTGAATGCAGATCTGGTCCATGGTTTTGACCGGGTTTTTGAACGGCAGATCTGAGTTTATGGCTCTGAAGCTGCTGAAGTCATGAGTGCCCTCCAACATGGCCGCTGCTTCACGCATTGAGTCTACGTCCAACTCCCTAACACAAAGAAGGAGTGAAGACAAGCGAAGAGTGTCAAAGCCTGAATATCATCTGACCTCAGAAGATAAGAAGCTGGGCCTGGTTAGAACTTGGATGAGACACTGCTGGGAGTACCTGGAGCAATGTGGCTCCACAGGCAAAAACTGTTGTCCTTCACCATAGTATAATTCACATTGGATTTAGATTTTATTCCTTAAGAAAACACCAATAATGTCTGGGTAATGTCAGTGTCTCAAATACAATTTTGTAGTATAAGTCTGCTTTAATAATCAGAATTAAATGTCCTTTCTGGTTTGTTTTAAATGAGCTCACGTGGTGCAGAGGTTCCAGCAGAGCTCTGACTCACTCAGAGGGATCTGGCTCTTGTCTGGTGCCAGGGCCACTCTGTACACATACGTCCTGCTCTGAGCCTGGTACCGCGAATGGAAACCCAGAGACACACGAACTGCACGAGTGATTCTGAAGAGAAGGGAGATGGGAAACGGGAATTAGAAGTATAACAACATTTTATTAAAAAGACAGAAGGAGTGAGAGCTTTAGAATAGGTGCTCCTCTAGAACAAGGCTCAAAGACTGACAAACAGTGAAGGAAACTGTAGAATAAGTAGTATTAGCCTGAGAGTTGAAGAGAACCTGTAACACAGGAGGTTATTTGACCTGACCTGATGCTCTGGTCCCTCAGGTGAAAGTTGAGTGCATCTCTCAGAACCTCCTCAGTGAATGGAGCCTTGTTTTTACGCTGCAGGTCAAAGTGGGCGGAGTTACTGAGAGCATGGACCCCCGCGTCTGTCCGGCTTGACACGTACAGAGACACACACTTCTCCGGCCTCAGCCTCAAAATGGCCGCCTTTAAACACAATTCAATTTTAACAATATTCATCCATCTGTATTAAATATTATTGACCAACAGAATGTTATGATGTTGCCTGAACTAAAGTTGCTAAAACATATCTTCAGTTGTTGAGGTTTAAACCACAGTGTGTAACTTTTTAGCCAGAAAATAGACAAAAATTAAATCATGTTCCTTTTGTTTTGTTGAGTGGGCTTGCATCTCCACAAACTTGACTCTTATTTGGACTTGAGGAGGGAATCTTCCTACTTGTTTACATGGAAATGTTCCTTTGGCTATAATCTTCCATATTATTGCATAAAATAACTGTCCCCAAGGAGTATGTTCCAGAGTATGTTTTAAACTTTCTATTTCCATGGAAACGTGCAGGTGACATGCCGTCTTCAGAAAGTTACATACTGTATCTTTAAATAAGAGACAAATCTGAAAAAAGTCTCACAAAATGCAGAACTATCAGTTTATACCCCAATTTGAAATATTACAATATATATTTGTTCTATTTTCTAGTTTTCAGTTTGCTCCTTTTGCATTTGGATTTGATTAATATTATAGCCAAAACACCCAATATTCAAATCTTCAAAACAACATCTACGGGATTGTTACATTGTCCATCTCTACTTGTACTACTTTTGTACTTTACCTCATGATTTTAGGTAATTTATGTAAATATGTCATAATCAGATTCATTTATCTGTATCTGACACAACAATATAGAATGTCATACCGGGTACCAAATCACAAATTGTTGGTTAGTGGGCAAACATCTTTAACAACTCAGCCACTGTGCATCAATGTTATATTAAACAGACCATTTCAGACTTGATTTGGATACTAAGGAATAGACTCGATACCCAATTCAAATTCTGATACCAAAAGAATTATAATAAACAAACAGTCTTTCTTTAGACAATATAATTTGATTTTTAAATTTCTTTTCTATTCCCATGAATCCTTAAACGTGTGTAATCGTCAGTGGTGCAAAAGGTTTTAGTGCCCATGTTTGTGTACTAGTCTATGTGCTCTTAGACTTGTTCTGTTGCAGCTCAAGATCATTCTAAAAACATCCAGGAAAGGTTCTGCTTTGTCCTGTCAGTGGGATCGATACCTGCTCAAATGAATAGCCTATCTAGTTTCAACAGTAGTTTAAATATCGACCAAACCTAATAATTAATTATTATCAGTGTTATCGATTACCTCTAAATGGTCTTGGACGCCTTTCTTATTCAGCTGATGAGGAGGCACTTTGACCACTCCACTGGTAACGTAAAATAACATTTAGCCAACAATATGAGCATCATTTTTACCAAACATACCAACCTGTACTTAGTACCGATGTACTGAAAGAAAATTAAATAACGAGCCAAGTTGTTGTGCATTGCCCCTGGGTGCTCGCGAGAGAGAAAAAAAACACGTTTTCAAACTAGATTTTTGCACAAAAATAAGCTAACAAATATAGAACATAAACAGCGGCAAAGTTTATTTTGAACAAGCTGAGAAGGTTTTTCTACGCGTTCAAGTTAAAGCAAGCTGATAGAAGACGCATATGGGCAGAAGCAGAACGCAGTGCTTCCGGGATATATTTGTAGTCCGGAAGTAAAAAAAAAAAAAAAACTCACTTGAGAAAACGACAGCGGATTAAAAAAATATCTAAAACGTTTTGATTTTTTCTTCTACATTTACAATACCACGTTTATGAAGAAATAACTAATTAAATAAAAAAGTGTTAATTTATCTTAACTTATTCATTCATTCTGGTTTATTAAAATTGCATGCTGGATGGAAAACTGCTCTGGCCCACCCAATTCGTATAGTGTAAACAAAATTACATTTATTTAATCAAAAATAATACATTCCATAAGCCTGAGTTTTTGTTGATATCAAACAAAGCATCGTTTTTCATTCCATATATCAGCACATTGGTAACAGGAAGTGTAGCACCAAATTCTGGGCCCCAAGAACAAATGATCTTGGTGGGCCCACACTACATGTTGTCTAATGACAAGTGTATCTTTACAATAAAGACAGCAGCATTAGTAATTCAAAATGTCATAAAAGAAGAAGCCATTTGTGATTTTCACCCCAGCATCTCACCGTCACAAACTTTTTCATTGAAACTATTAGCTCTGTTGGTTCTCTACCTTCTTATGAACACAACAGTGAACCTTCAGTCAGATTTTTGGTTAGCCTTTTTAAAAGTTTAACTAAACACCACGTAAACAGTTGCTACTAAACTGTGTTATCATTGTTTATTTTTCTTTGTCTTTTTTTTTTTTCTTTTTTTTTTTACTATTTTAGTGCAAACTCTGGAAATATGCAGTTTCTGGTCAGAAATGTCTGAGACTGAGTATGTGTTGCCTCCAGTGGCCACTACAATTTGAAGTACTACTTGACATCACATAGGACAGTCCTAATTACAGCCAGATGTTTGTGATACAGACAAGTGTGGATACCTGTCGGACCAGTCACACTGTTCCTGATACCTACAGAACTTGCCCTCCATCACTCCCCTTTACTTCCCTTTAGTTCTCCAGACCCACAGTGGGTGGAGTTCAGGTGTTTGGTCCCACTTTAATGGGCTGCTGCATAATACGTTCTTGGAGAAGTGCTCCTTCTGCAGTCATGAGTCATCCTATAAACTGAGCTTGTACTGGTGTAGTGGTAGAGGATCTGCCCCTGAATGAATAGATCACAGTTTCAAACCACAGAGGAGATAGCTGAACCCTGAGTGGGTAGTAGTACTAATACTACACTAGTATAGTATAAAGTAGTATTAACATGAATTAAGTTGTCGCCAATACCAATACAAAAATGTGTTCTCATAAATTATCAAAACATTTTCTGTAAATTTCTTCACACAAATCAGAATTTCTGCATATATTTTTGACAAATTGTAACTTTTAATTTTTAATATATTGGCAATATGAAGTGTAATAATCGCCGGAACCTGATTTGGTCCACGGACTGTGGTGGGCTTGAGAGCCCTGATCTGATGGATTGTCTAATTTTGGGAAATCAAAGTTTCCGAGGTCGCATGAATGCAGCATCTTATGTGCATCAAAAGCAGACTTAAGGGGAAATGATATACCGCAGGCTGAACAGCTGTATGACCTTTCACCTGCATGTGTCCCCATGTGGGCTTTGAGGTTAGACTTTTTGGCAAATGTTTTATCACATGTCGAACAGCTGTAAGGTTTCTCACCGGTATGTGTTCTCATATGGAGATCCATGTCACAACGTCTTAGAAATCCCTTCATACAAAATGAACACCTGAAAGGTCTTTCTCCTGTGTGTGTTTTTGTGTGGGCATCTAAATTAGACCTCTGAGAAAAAGTTTTCTCACAAAATGAACAGCTGTAAGGTTTCTCTCCTGTATGAATTCTAGTGTGAGTTTGTAAGTGATCTTTTCTCTTAAATTTCTTATTACAAACAGAGCACTGGTGTTTCTTGGCCTCAGCTCCTTCTGCTGTTCCTGACACATCTCCATTGTTCACAGTGTCTCTGGTCTCTGGGACAGACTTGTATTTCGAGGATAGACCTGAGTTTGGTGCAGTGGCTCTGATCTGGACTTGGTTGTAGTGGTCTTCATCAGCCTCAATGTCAGTGTCAGAAGAGTGCTCCATGGGTGCCTCAGTCTCTGGGTGGAAATGTGTCTCTGTGCTCATGTCCTCTTCCTGGGTTTCCTCTATGGTCTCAGTTTGTCTTTGTTGAAGCAGTGAGGACTCTTCTGTCTTCACACAGACAGCACTGGACTCTGGGACACACCTGAAAACCCAAAACACTATTAGAATAGTTCCAAATAGGACAGAGCAAAGCTGCAGTTACCTAGAAGATATTGTCCTCTGCAGAGGAAATGGCTCCATGTGTCTTTATGGTGTATATTGTGTATTAACGTGTTAATCCAGTGTTAACCCAGTGGTTCACAGGTGCAAAGTGCTCACAGTGTCTGAGTAAACATGAGTTAGAAGTGTTTAAATGCTTGAGGCCTACACTGGCAGCTGCTCTTCCTCCTGTTTGACGCTCTGTTCCTCTGGCTCCTCTTTAATCTGTGGAGTTTCTGGGATTTCCTGGTTCAGACCTGGGCCAGGACTGAGGGAGGGCGTCTGGACACCTGCAGGAGAGAAGGGGAACTACGTGTCAAAATAACTCCACATTTACGAGCTCATTTTAATATGATTATTACAAGGCATATAGATGTTAGTGACACAGTTTAAGGATGATTTTGTCAATATTATTATTCTGATGTTGATTTCGAAAGTTCATGCCAAGAATTTTATGATAGTAGAGATAGAGGCCACCCCGAATATTCGGCATTTCATCTAGAGCCCACTGCCCCACCACCCTAAAGCCCACTGCCCCAACACCTACTGTCCCCAAGTTTATTTGGCCCAAATTGCCATAGGCAGCACACTGCACCAGTGTTGTGGATTCTAATTGGAGGAAAGGGTTCAATGCTAGCAGCTGATTTTGATACCAGAATGATTTAAACGAAATAACAGTTCAACATGTAATCAAACATATATTTAGTGGATATTTGGTGGTGAGTTGTATGTGCGTCTGGAGGAGAGACTGACCCGCTCTGAGCAGCACGACTCTCGGGTTCAGAGCCTCCAGCAGCCCCTGGCTCCTCTGGTTCTCTTCTTTGGAGCGGCACAGTTCCTCTTCATATTCCGCTATCGTTCTTTCAAACAGCGCAAATATGTCTTCCGCAGCCGCAGTCAGCCGCTCCTTCACCAAAGCTCTAAGAGTGCGCCTTTTCCACATTTTCAACAGATTTTCACTTACTGTTTTTAGCTTTAGCTCCGTGCTAATCACGACTGAGCCGCCAGCGGCTTTGCGCATGCGCGACTCTCAAGTCTGCGTCGACGCATGGCGCCACCTGCTGGATCAGAGTGTGTACTGTATGTCACTGACACTTGGACAGATCAGTGGAGTGGAGCTAACACCTTTCTCACAAGCACCATGAGAACTAAACCAGGTCTGTGAGAGAACTAAACCTTTCTGGGGAAAAAAAGAAAATGTAACTTTATGGTTTCGGGTCCGTCACCTGCTTGTTTCTAAGGATATATCATTGCTCTGACTGGAATGTTCCACAGTATGACATTAAACAGCATCTATCTTACATTTATTCTATTACAGGTGGTTTTATAGCTCAAAAATACCTAGGGGAAAAAAAAAAAAACAACAGCATTCTAACTGTGAGTGGTGTTGACTTTCGACAGATCTGACCTGTAACTTGGTCTGGTTTAGTTTCCATAAAGAGGTTTGATGCCATACTGTGAAACATTCTAGACAAAGCAACAATACCCATGGAGAAAAGTATATTCGGGCCCTTCACCAGACAATGCATCTTTGACTGATCTATTCTGCAAAACTGACTTTTCAAAGCTTCTAACCATGTTATTGTTTCCCTTTCCCTTTCCTCATTTGCGGACTTGAAGTTGTATTTAAAGTGATTAATGCATGTTTGTGAAATGTATTCTCCTATATTCTAGACGGCACTACTCCGATCTACCCCCCGTTTTCACCTCCACCTTGTATACGCCCACTTACTCTCTAGTTTTATTTTCTTAAACGCTGATCTATGGATCCACTGAGAGCAGTGGATCCGTAGATCTATAGTGTTACTGACACTGGGACAGGAGAGCAGTGGATACAGTACATACTCTGATCCAGCAGGTGGCGCCATGCACCGACGCAGACTTGAGAGTCGCGCATGCGCAAAGCCGCTGGCGGCTCAGTCTCGTGATTAGCACGTAGCTAAAGCTAAAAATAGTGAGCTAATAGTGAGTGAAAAATCTGGAAAAGGCGCACTCTTAGAGCTTTGGTGAAGGAGCGGCTGACTGCGGCTGCGGAAGATATATTTGCGCTGTTTGAAAGAACGATAGCGGAATATGAGGAGGAACTGTGCCGCTCCAAAGAAGAGAACCAGAGGAGCCAGGGGCTGCTGGAGGGCTCTGCCCGAGAGTCGTGCTGCTTAGAGCGGGTCAGTCTCTCCTCCAGATGCAGATGCTGCAGAAAAAAAATATTTTTCTTGTGTTTTTTTTTTTATTTTCAGAGTTTATCGAAAGTATAATTAAAGATTAAAGTATAATCTTCTGTCCCAATCATAGATTGTAAATATAAATGGACATAGCTAACGCGATAACAGGAAGTTCACGTGCGGCTCTTCTGGGTCCTTCTGACTCTGGCTCCCATTGAGTTACATTACAATTTTGTGTCCCCTCTCTATGCTGCTGTGAGCCTCGACATTTTGTTCCTAAACACATTAGACTGTCTATGATTCCAGTCAGGACTAAGGCTGTGCCATGGCAGTCGCAGCGGTGTGAGGAGTAGAGGCTCTTGGCCCAGTTATACTTTGGTAGTTTGGCTACTGTAGGTCCATGTTCCAAAGGGACGAGGATATAGAGACGCTTACAGATGCAGAGAGACACTAAAGACTAGATTTTTGACTTTAAACTCACATGTATGACATTTGAAACAAAACAACAAACTTTTACTAATTCATCATTTTACCTAATGTGATGCTCTGGAAAATTTCTTTCACCATGATTCTCTATTGTATTATATTCTACCTGTTGTAACTATATCTACTTTTAGTCTAATCAGGAAGCAATAATTGAAGTTGAATCAAATGTTTAAATTTTAGAAGTAGAGAGTTCTGTTTTTGAGAGCTCTATATCTGAATTTGTTCCAGTTGTAGTGTCTTAGATCAAGATCTCTGCTCCATGTGTACGTTAGTTTAGTGCAGATTTCTCATAATGTTTGGATTTGGATGAGTAATGAAAATTACAGATGTAGAGTAAACAAAGTTGTTTAAAGCACCCATATTACACTATTTTCTGATCTGTTAATGGTTGTTGTTTTGGTTTCCCTTCACACGTCATTGATACTGTGCCATATGGCAGATCAGACTCATTCCAGGCCCCATATTACATTATTTTCTGCTCTATGTTCCTGTGTATTGAGCTTTGGAGATAGCCTAATAATAAATAAATAAATATTACTCGAATGAATGAATGAAACAAAACACAACTCCAGGTCTATTATATATATTATAACATGACGTAAAGCTCACAAAAGTGAATTTTATGTAATATCGAACCTTTAACATTTTACAAAAAAATCTTGCTTTTTCTACCATATTTTTTTTTTGCAGCCGTCATTTTAACAAAGGCTGAAAAAAATTGAATATTTTGATTTGACAAATACATTTGTTTGTAAAATATTTTTGTTAGATCACTGTTAAATCTGTCAGAAAATTGCCTTTGTTGTGCGTAAATTGCCTCTGCATTTTGGAATTTTTACACTCAAAAATAGAACAGGGGGCACTAACAAGGCACATCACTCATCATAAATGTATAGTTTGTTTGACATTTAGTTCCCCCTTCTTTTTCAGAAGTCCTGATGCCCTCCCAGAACCAGGAAGTCCCAGAGGCTCCAGAAATTAAAGTGGAGCCAGAGGAACTGAGCGTCAAACAGGAGGAAGAGCAGCTGCCAGTGTAGGCCTCAAGCATTTATAAACTTCTGTTACATACAAAGATCGCAAATAACACAAGTTCAACAGGGGGTATTAGGCAAAATGGACTTTGGAGGATACCAATCCCTCATCACAAACATGCCTGCAGAGGTTCCATGTCATTCTTGCATGTTTAAGTGATCTCTCCAGGTCCTGTTGAAATCTTCCTTACATCCCTAGTAAGATTCAGTCCAATGCTTCTCCCACAAGCCTACAACCCTCATGTGCACACTTTGGTGACTTAAATCAGACCTTTTCTGCAAAATTGATTTTTCAGAGCTTTTAACTATGTTATAGTTGTTTCGCTTCACAATTCATCCACCCAAAGATGTTGTTGGAGTGATCCGTGCATGTGCATGCATCTTTAATTGCTTCTTTTCTAAATGCCATTTTTGCCGATCAACTCAAGTTTTCACAAGCATAAAGCCACTGCTCTCTGCTAACTTCATTCTCCAGTTTTATTTTTTTAAACTGTGGTACACATAGGATTCAGCAGCATTGCGTAGTCATGTTAGTACAAATGAAGTCAGTCAGTGGCTCGCTAGTAAAGCTGTGCTATAAATCGATAGATTACAATCTTCATTTTTATGTCAAGGCACATTTGAATCACCAGGCCAAGCACTAGTTTACCTATGCAAGTGTGTTTCAATATTTCTGTAATCACCATGTCAGCCAGGGTGGAGTAGGTGTGACCAGCCTCTTCTTCACACGGGAATGGCAGATTCTTGACACAGTGGTCAGCAGCATTTGCCATGTAGAGTAGTCTTCTCAGTGGAGTATTGGAAAGATCTGCTATAGCTGACTTGATTTCCCTTGAGGTGCAGTGAGGGACAGTGTTTGCTTGCTCTCCTCAGACATCACCAATGTGACTTCAGTGCTTTGAAAATGTATCCTTTTCATGTTTCCTGGTGTCATTGGAATTGAGGGCTGCACAGATTGCTGGATGTGTTCTAAAAAAACATTCTATCATGTTGTAGGAGATATTATAACAACATCTGTGCTCAATCTGTTTTGGTAGCTGAAGCTGTGGCAACTGTAACACATCTAATTCTGCCCAGCAGTCTGGCCATGCATGGTACGGATAGTGCGAGGTTTAGGCAGTTCGCAAAACACTGAATGTGGGTCATCTTTAACAGCCCCATTCAGTCACAGCTTCACGGAGTACAGCCATCATGTTTTCTCCTGTCTGGCTTTCATAAATTGGCTGTAGGGGTGAGAGAAGACAACATTTTCAGACTTGAGATTGGCCAGTAATCTGCTGCTCTTTAGGAGAGGCTTAGAGTCCTGGGAATGTTCCTGATCGAATTGACTTGTTATTAAACTTATTTAGTCTAATGTCACCCAAGATAACATTTGCTCTTGGAATTTGGAACTATTCTAATAGTGTTTTGGATTTTCAGGTGTGTCCCAGAGTCCAGTGCTGTCTGTGTGAAGACAGAAGAGTCCTCACTGCTTCAACAAACTGAGGCCAAAGAGGAAACCCAGGGAGAGGACATGACCACAGACACACATTTACACTCAGAGACTGAGGGACCCACGGAGCACTCTTCTGACACTGACAATGATGAAGACTGGACAACTTCATTCAACTGTTCAGCTGCACACATGGAGACAGAGGCTGATGGAGACCACTACAACCAAGTCCAGATCAGAGCCAGAAGCCCCACTGCACCAAACTCGGGTCTAGTCCCCAAATACAAGTCTGTCCCAGAGACCAGAGACACTGTGAACAATGGAGATGTGTCAGGAGCAGCAGAAGGAGCTGAGGCCAAGAAACACCAGTGCTCTGTTTGTAGAGCGAGATTTGTGAGGAAAGAGCATTTACAAAGACACATTAGAATTCACACAGGAGAGAAACCTTACAGCTGCCAGATCTGTAAGAGATCATTTTCACAAAAAGGAACATTAGTTCTACATAGAAGGCAACATACTGGTGAAAAACCATTTAGCTGTCCAACCTGTAAGAAAACATTTACCATGAAGAGTAATCTAAATAAACATTCAAAAATACATACAGGAGAAAAACCTTACAGCTGTTCAAACTGTGACAAAACATTTCACAATAGAGGTGATTTAAACAGGCACAGAAGAACACACACAGGTGAAAAACCATTCAGCTGTTCAACCTGTAAAAAAAGATTTACATTACAGAGTAATCTAAATAAACATAAAAGATTGCATACAGGAGAAAAACCTTACAGCTGTTCGGTCTGTCAGAAGGCATTCACTCAGAGGAGTCATCTCACTGTACATGCAAGAACACACTCCCAAGAAAGACCTTACAGCTGTTCTGTCTGTGATAAAACCTTTAAATTTAAGAGTCTTCTAGATCAACACGCTCTACGTTTACATGCACGTGCAGAAACTGGAGAATTTGGCATAATCTAATTTAAAGGCGCACTGTAACATTTCTAGTAGAGGCCCTGCCACCTGCTTTTTCCATGGGAATATTATTGCTTCTCAGTATAGATTAAACCTATCTATCATGAGAAAGACAAGCAGGTTATAGCACTGCACTGTTTTACATTACAGTTGAGATCTGTGGAAAGGCACACAGAAGGAACTATTCATAGAAGGAACATTTGTGTTTTGAGCTGGGCAGAATTTCATCCGGCTGGAAAGATGCAAAAGTTATACCTTTATATAAAATGTTGACTAAACATCACAAAATATCACCCTATATCAGTCTGCCATGTTTCTCAAAGATTTTAGAAAAAATAAAACTAGACTTCATCAACACCTGATTACAAATGGCATTTTGTACAATCTCAGTGTGGATCTCAAAAATCATTCCTTTTATATGGCTCTAACTGAATCTCAGCCTGAGACATTAATGAATTAGCACTAAGTGTGTTTTTAGCTCTTTCTTTTAAAATGGCATGAATCTGATTTTAGAAATAATGTATAATTGGGTATGTAATAATTTAACTAACAAAACTGTTTTGTTTTTTTTGAACAATCAGGGATTAGAAATGAATTCTTTAAAATATGATGTACCACAAGGTTCAGTTTTGGGATCAGTATTAATGATCATCTGTTTAAATTATTTAGCTTTATCTCTGCCATTACTTTTCCATTGCTATTTGCCAATGATACAAACCTTTTTACTTGAAATAAATGTAAAAAAACGAAAGTCTGGCTTTATTTATTTGCATTGCACATGTATTTTTTCCAGCAATCAAAATCCACATAGCTTAAGAAAATATGAGAATTTCATCAACATGTTTCTTAGGTACATGGAATGATGATAAATTGAGTTGCAAAGATCTTATCAAATATGTCTGCAAAGACAGTCCATTGCTGTTATAAGTAAGATAAGGCTCTTTTACATTTGTTTATAATGTTGCTTTACATTGTAAAGTTTCCAGTGTCATCTTTCCCTGTTTAATATTGCAGTATTGTTTGAGGAAGTACCTTCACTGCGTATTCAAACACCATTTTTATTATCCAAAAACATATTTAAGAATAGCAACATTGTCTAAACCTGATGCTCCAAGTGCTCCTTTGTTTTTGAAATTGAAGCTCCTAAATATGTTTGATATAAACACTCTTATGACCTGTGCATTTGTTTTGAGGGCACCGCATGATTCTGATTGGTATTTTTATATTAAGAATGAATTTATCTACCAGATCCACCATAAGACAGGTGGCAGATAAGCTGCATATATCTTTATACAACAGAACTCACCAGCAATTTTCTTTTAGCTCTCAAGCTCCCGGCACAGGGGCTTCTAGAAACCTCAGTGTCACTGTCGATGTATCTGAATTAAAATTTGATCACATAATGTTTGACTTAATTAAAGCAGTAAAGCAATGTTTAAAGAAATAAATAGTGTAAATTGACATTTTATTTTTATCTTTGATTAAGATCTTTGGTGATGAAAGATTGTTTTGTCTTGTCTTCAAAAGCCTTTTTGGCTTTTACCGCTCTCAAACCTGTTTCTATGAACTGTATTTTTAACAAGTGCTGAATAAATAAATACATTAATAAAAATATTGTGGACACACTATTGACACTGTAGTGAGTCTGTGCTGGTGCTTATACCAGTGGCTCCAGGCACCAACACAATGGTGCAATTGGTGATATGTAACTGAAGTTTCTCCAGTCACTTTCATCACTGTAACTACAGCTACTTACTTTTGCCCAAGATGAGTAAAACCTGTGTACTATAGCATGGTTAAAAACTCGTAAGTCAGTTTAGCATAATATTTCTCCCTCTAAGACATACAGTTGTGCTTAAAAGTAAGTG
>KN506940.1:5980-21975 GCA_000787155.1 Scartelaos histophorus
TTACATAGGTGCAGAGGCAAAACACCATTCATTTTCTTCCTCTTATCAGGGGCCAGGTCTGTACCCAGGCCAGCCTAGTGACTTAGTCCCTCCAGCGTGTCCTGGTTTTCCCAGGGCCTACTCCCAGTTTGACCTCTCCACGGAGAACTCCCGGAGGCATTCAGAATAAATGCCCTCGCCTCAGCTGGCTCCTCTTGAGGTGGAGGAGCAGTGGCTCTACTCTAAGCACCTTCCCTGTGACTCAGCTCCTCACCCTGTCTGTACGCGAGTCCTCAGCCACCCTGCAGAGGAAATTAATTTCAACTGCTTGCATCTGCGATCTTGTCCTTTCAGTCATTACACAAAGCTCATGAGCATGGATGAGGGCAGGAAAGTAGATTGACCAGTAAATCAAGAACTTCTTCACACAACAGTCTGATGCAGCAATCGTACACACTCCAACTCTGCACTCCATCTGTCATTGTGTAAATAAGTTACAGTTTGTCTAACACCTGTACTCCAGAAACTTGATATTACGTTCTCCTTACTAGTCCACAGAATTTTTGACATTTTTCTTTCTTTTTTTCATGTCTTGATGTTATTGGCTGATATTTGGATTCTTGGAAACAAAGAGCAGGAAGCGGAGGTCACCGTGGAAACACCTCAGGAAATGATGGGGGCTCGTGTCTGCGACTGTCACTAAAGTGTGAATCTTCTTCCCCTTTGGTGCTGCTGCTGCTGTTGCTGAGGCTGCTATTGTCTGTGAAGAAACAATAGACAAGAGTCATTTTAAAGACGAACATGCCAAGAATGTAGCTCACAACATGCTCCCAGTTTGTGTCTGTCTATAACCTACAAGTGACCTATATGTTTTGGTTTGTTTAACTCAAAAGAACATATTTTTGGCTGTTGTGAATGATAAGAGTTTATGTGATTCAAAAACATTTGGCTTCATGGATCTATAACAACACAATGATTTTGGCCTTGCTTGATTATTACAGGTAAATATAACATATAGACATTGACATTTTCAGTAAATAGTAGTTTACACACTGAAAACTGACATTATAATTTAAACTAACAATTACTTTGAATGAGATTTTTATAAAACAGTATTAAAGATACAGGAATCAAAAACTGAAATTATAGAGCAACTAATCTCAAAGACAAATGTAACTGTCCTTATCACTCATTAAAATTCACAAAATTAATTAAACTGTGAAATTGGATGTAGAGTATCCTGTCCCATAAACAGATAATATAGGGATCAAACATAGACTGTATGTATACATGGACGTAGCTAATCCACTAGCAAATAGGAAGTGGGCCTGGATGTGCTTCCGGCTCCACTGACATTACATTATCACCCCTCTTCCTGCTGCAATGAGCCTCATCAGTTTGGTCTTAAAATGTCTGTATTAACCTACATATCCTACAAATCATGGTGTTTTTATTTGGCTATTTTTTATAATTAAATTGAGCTTCATTTGACTGGATCTGATGTCACACTCCCTTTAAAGACTCTTAACACCAGACACATGCATGATGAATACAGCACCTAATTAATGCTGATGAATTACCACACATATTCATTTGTTTGTCTTTACCGGAGATATTGGGCGCATAAAGAAGTCTCGTCTTTGCCCACATGATCAGATCTGCGTTGTGTGTCATTTCCGAGCACATACCTGTTCACCATTGTGTCCCCACTCATCAACCTGCCTCTGAACAACATGTTACCTCACATAATTCACCATCACCGCTCCAGATATTGTGATCAGGAGAAGCAGATGGCATGAAATGACCGAGTTATTTGGCGACCGGGCCCGTCGGTGTGTTGCCGTGGAAACCGTTACGCTCCGGCATCTTCGTAATGGCCACAATTAGACAGCGAGGAACAACAAAGTGTTTGGGAGCGAGCGGGAGGGACAGATGTTGCTGTGTTGATTCATGCCCATCACAGTGTTATGACTGCGCTGATGGTTACGCAGGTAGTGATAATGGGGGGAAAGATGAGGGAGTAAAGAAAAGACTGGAGGCATATGATTTCAGACATACACTGTGACTTGTATGTACTTATATATGTACTTATATATGCTGAGAGATGCTCCTCGGACTGATAATTAAAACAAGAAAGCACAATACGCTCATAGGGAACTGTCATTGGCTTTTTTGTGTGTGTCTATAGGCTATAAGCTGCTTATATCTTTTGGTGGTTTGTTTGTTTAACTCAAATTAACATATTTTTGGAAGTTGTCAATGAGAAGAATTTATGTCGTTCAAAAATAGAGAGAATAAAGACATTTGGCTGCATGTAACATAACACATGCATGTAATATATTCCTTGATTCTTTCTCCCAACAGATAAATATGATTTTCTTTTGTTTTCTTTTGCTTTTGCTATTACTATTATATTATTTTTTTCTGACAGAAGGTAGTAGCTGGTGTTTGTGTAGCATAACCTTAATTTTGCACCATTGGCATTTTCAGTAAATATAAATAGTTTACATACTGAAAAATGTAGGAAATGTTAACTGACAATAAGTTTAAATAAAACTGGAATTATAGATTAAATCCAAACATGCTATAATGCTAAATGTGATAGCTTTTTATATCATATGTGGACTATTAATGCTTTGAATAGTTCTATGCTACAGAGGAAATCTGTTCATTAAAGGACCTATATTACACCATTTCCTGATCACAAACACACCTGGAGTTGTGTTTTGTTTCATTCATTCACGTTTCACATTTACTCTCTTTATTTACTTTCAAATAAAATTGCAGCCGTTTTTAGATGTCATTGTTTTGTTTTTTTTTTACTCATACTTTTTTTACCACCTATATGAATAGTAAATGATTTGAACATGTGTATGTCTTGCACCACTCCTTACTGTAGGATTTAGTTTTCCTTACTTTTTATGTGTCTTTTAAAAACACCAGATTTTTGCATAGTTTATTGTTTTGTTCTTCTTACATTACATTTAAACTATAAATCTATAAAGTTATCCTTACAATCACATTTCCTTGTATTGCAGTACTACTTCATACTTCAATTTGAGTCATATTATTTTACAGTACTGACCTGTGCTTGGTGGTTTGGTGCACTTGGCCCATGTAAATACCCTGGACAATGGGAGATGCCTGTATGATGAAGTGCAGTTGAGTGACACACACCTGGAGCAGAGCGACAGGACCAGATGGTGGAGTTACAGTAGAGGTGCCTCTAAAGAAGAGATCAAAAACATATTTAGTGGAAGAATAGGACAAATCAAATATGTTTCTCAATACTGAAGCATTCATTAAACCCAGAAACTCTTTTTCTTCTAAGTGTATGACATGTTTTTTCAGTAAACATGTCCACTGCCTTTTCCTGTGTGTTATAGCTTGTTACTAAAATGTGATGCAAATATTTTTAGTGGAATAAAATAATGCTAATGTGCCATTCGACTGCTGTGTTTGAATGGACCATTAGAGTATTTACTGCCTGAAATTATAATAATGGTATCACATTCATAGGTTTCTGTACCATTTTAACCAGTCCAAAGAGAGTCATGGTCCAGTGGTGTAATGTGTGTTTCGGCTCATACCTGTGCTGCAGTTTTATGGTTAAGCTGGTCCAGCCCTGAGGGCCCCTGGAGACTCTGTGCTGTGGTACTGCCTTTAGTTGGGGCTAAATAAAACATTTGGACTGTAAATGGGTGAGTTGACTCTTAGGGTTTTGCAGACAGCTGGTTAGATCTCTTTGTGTTGTGATTTATTATTCATCAGCACATTGGTCCGTGCAGCAGTAATTGCAGCAGCAGCAGCAGTGCCCGACTCTGATGGTGCACAAATGAATAAATAAATCTAGATGCTGCGGCCATTTGAACGGTTGACATTTACTGATGAGGCAATTAAGAGAGAAGCACATAAACCCAACCTGTATTACACTGTGGCCCCATGCTGCACTGTATGGCCCAGGCTGACGTATTTTTCATCCAAACTATATACATTATGCATAACATGACGTATGTCCTTTGCAAACTGTTAAAACGTGCATTTTAAAAATGTTTTTCTTATTTTCAAAACTGCCATCTTAATAATAAGTGTGAAAGATAATAGTAATGATAAAAAATCTAAAGTCTAAAGGGTTTTTAATGATTTACAGTATTCCATAAACAAACCCCATTTATGTCCAAATTTGTCTTCATTGTGCTGTGGTTTAAAACATACATTTTTCAGTGGACACACCAGAGTGCACCAAAGATGTGTTTTTGGCAAACCCTTTGCTTCAGGGCTACGGACACTCCAAAAATGAGCTGTATAATAGGCTCCCATTCATAATATTACATAAAACATATCCACATGAGACTCCAAGAACAAGAGTAGATTCTTTCCCATGATCCACTCTGACAAAGGAAGCTCTAAACACAATACACCACGTGCACAACCAAGAGGAATAGTGGAAATACTATTTTTGCTTCAGTCATTCCTTAGTGTCCTCCTAATTAAAACTGACCACTTAATTTGATGTGAGCAAATGACTCTTCAAGACCTGCTGTCCAACATAGTTAACGGGGGCTTAATGAATTGTAGTGGATCTTTCTCACTGTAGTGAATGGAAGGACAAATCGCTTGCCATTAATGGGGGTGATTTGATGCACTTAAATCTGTAGGTCTATAGGACTGCCTGGAAACCAACTGGCGAGGAGGCTATAAGAGGGATGATCATATGGAAGAGCACCCCCTGATGCAGCTCTCTTTGTGTGGTTTATTTGATATGCTATGTTTTGCTGACATAAATGACTCTGAAATAGCCTATGTAATTTCTGTGGCATGTTCCACAAGTTCCACCCCCTACCAAACACACACACACACACACATTCATAAGTATCCTAGGGGCAGATGGGACCCTAATAAGCGTTACACAGGGAGAAATGGGATTCTTCACACTGGCTTCTAAAGAGCAATTCCCAAACTCCGCCAGCGAAAGGCAAGATGATGGAGTGAATGAGATATGGATGACAGAGGTGGGTATGTGCGCGGGTTTAAAGCTATAAATACGCCTGATAGGGCTATAGAGATACGCCAGCACAAGGAAATGGGGACAAGTGAATGCAATTTATTAATGTGGGAACATTTATGCAAGATTTATCAAAGGGTCCAGCCCCTCGTGACTCCGCCCCCTTCCACTCAGATGTGGATGCGAGAAAAAGGGGCCAGCAACAATGTGACAGACAACACAGCTACTTGCACTGCTCCGCTCGCCGTAGTAGTGGATATCTCCTCAATGAAGTGCGTGCCGAGGCGATCCACCGTGGTCCGCCTTCTCCGCGCGCAGCCGAGCGGAATGCACCGAGAAGCCGCGCGATCTCCAGCGGCACAGGCACGACCAGCATCCCGCCAGGAGCGCCACAGTTTTTAGGTAAGGGCTTTGTTCGCCTTTGCGCAGGATTTCCATTCAGTCTTTGCATGTGCTCCTTTTATTATGCGCGCTTTGTGCAGGACACGGAGCGCGAACGTGGATACAAAAATACTGGCGGTGAACGAGCCCTATTTTTTTGCTTAATGTAGCCTAAAAACGCGAATGGTTGGGTGAGATTTGAGGTTTTATCCCTTGGTTTAGCCTAGTGAGGAGGTCCAAATATCTGTGTTTTGCCATTTGTCTCCAGTTCAGTGATTCTGAATGGATTAATAAACATAAGCGGCGTGATAGCCCTTTGCAGCACAGTGTGTGTCCATGCAAGATCCTTTTATTCGCGATGCTCTCCTCTCCAAGCGCGTCTATGGAGACACTCTGCTCTCTGGAGTTCATTCAGTGCATTCAAAACTCAGGCCTTCAACAACTTCTCCCATAGAATCATTTTATGGGCACTTTTCTTGTGAACTATAGCCAGATTCTGTAGGTTATATAAAAAAATAAACAGTAATAGAATAGAATAGAATATCTGCTCACATGGGGAACTGGATTTGGATACATCATTGTCTCTGCACTTAACATATTATGGCCTGAACTGCAGTTTTCTCCCTTGTAAAGCCTTTTAACGCACCAGTGTCAAAAGTGCTAATGTGTTGTTTGGATGTAGCAGGGGTTGCAGTCAGAGCCACTTATCTGAATGACCAAAGATTTCCAGGTTTGCCATTTCCCCTCAGTGCCACATACCACCGTCAGGAGGCTGCAAAAACCCATTTGTATTGAAAAGAACATTCACACTTGTATATATTGTGGTCACTGAAATCAAAGCTACCTCATTTCAAGATAGTTTCTAGCAAATGGAAATTGTTCACACCAGCTGCTTGGGAATGTAATTTGTTTTTTTTTTTAAGCCAGATGTACACATGGCATGCATATTTACACTTCTATTATACATTCAGGTGCTTTCTGCATAGATTCTTGTTTTGTTTCTCACAACACCCGAATGCTAGGGTTTCCCACACCTCTTAATCACCGTTGTATAAGTCTACTGCCACCTCTTCGTCTCCACAGCTGTTCATTGTCTCTAAAGTGTAGCCTGGTGCAGCCTCTGTATTCAGACTGGGTACAGGTGTGACAAACACTACTCCCCCTTACTCCTTTTCACATCCAACCTCATAATACCTGCGATCATGTTTCTCCATACACCCCCAAGTTTTGATTGGAGTCAAAGTATTTACTCTAAGCTTGGCCAGTTGGTGTTGCAGGTAGTGGTAGATACTAGAGCTGCACATATTATACAGCAGTGTCAGTACAGTTAGGGCTCGATTCAGAACCAGGCCACATCGGGTTCTATGAAATGCATTTGTTATTCGTTATAAGTTGTATTCTTGCTTTTGGTAGCAGCAAATGAATCATTTACCGGGGAAAATGACTACTCACACTTAAGTTGAATGACTCATGTTTGGGCATTGAGCATATTGTGTAATGGTTGAGAAATGAAGTACATGGGCTTGAATGGAGTTATTAAGTTACTGGGTATTTATTTATCATAGAAAAATCCTAATTTGGCATTAATAGACACTTGAGGCTGGTGTCAGATACTCCTTTGTTATTTCTATCTTGCAGTGGGAGAAGAATTAACCTGCTTGCTTGATATTAGACATAAACTATGGATTTGGTCTTTTTTTTCACCAAAAAACAGTTGTATTTTTTTCTGATCTATGTTATAATGTTTTTTCATTAAAACATACCTTGAATTGTGCTTTATTTCATTCACACGTTTAACCCTGCATATTAGGAGTTTTTTCTTAAACAGAAAACACCCTGTTCCCACCTTGTGATGTCATGTGGTCATACAGGAAGTGCTCCACTGTATTTTTAAACTCCGTACACCTTCATTAGAATCATGACTTCAGACCTGAAACTGCCAATCTGTACTAAACAAAAGTTAAAACGGTAGCTGTTAACTTGAAAACTACCACTTCATGTCATCACAAGGTGGAATAGAGGATTTTGAGCTTGGAAATGTAGACAGACTAATAATGCAGGATCACTCAAACATGTGTGAATGAAAAAACTCCAGGTATGTTTTTGGTGAGGTAACAACATTATGACACGACTTAATGCTCTCAAGAGTCAATTTTGTATGATATAAATAAATAATTTATCATCTACATTTACTTAAAAGTGTAAATTTTCTGGTGGAGGATCCATCATCAGGCTTTTCTCCATGATGATGTTATTGCTTTTTCTCAAAATGTCATATGGCATCAAACCTATCTGTCTTCATGCAGATTAAACCATACCAAGTTACAGGTCACATCTGCAGAGAGACAGTTTTTTAGGTATTCTTGAGCTATGAATCCACTTGTAATTTAATAAATGTGAAGTAAAGTAGAGCTGTTTAAAGTTACACCGTGCACCCTCTGCTACAAAACCGTGCTCGATATTGCATTGGAATCTACTTATTGACTGATTAATGTAAAAAGGGCTGTCCCAGATTTATTCCGTTGGCCCCATTGAGGCACTTGTGTGTGAAAGTGCGGTGGATACAAGCAAACCCAACTGAATTATGAGAAGTCTAATCAATGGCCAAGCTGTTTATAAATGGCGCAGGCTTTTGTTTATACTGCCGTGTTGTTTGTGCCCAATTAACCACAAGAAATAAACTAGATTCTGGGACAGCAGTGATAGAAGTGTCCAAGGACAATTTCGCAGGAATCATTCAGATAGATGTGCTATGCTCTATCTGCTTAATAGCTGCACACTGACTGTAGCACCTTTCAATATTTCAGGGCTGCTCGGAAACGTCACTTTGATTTAGACACAAGATGAAGCTCCCCATCGCGAGAACAGGGTTAGATGTCGTGCCATATTAAAAGTTTGTAATTGAATATTAAAGGGTATGACAGCTACTTGAAGCATAGGCTGTTTCTAGGGACTCACAATCAATGGAAGCTGCAGTTTTCCTTTCCTGTGAGGAGGAGAAGCACTCAGGGACTTTTGAGCTGCTAAAAGATTCACTTAGCTGGTTGATGTTTTTGGCATGGTGCAATGTTGTCAGATGGTCATTTCTAACTGCCCCACGAATCTTGTAAAAGAATTTAAAATGTTCCCTAATGCAGCTTGGTTTTCAGAGTAGTTTTGACTGCCAGATACCCTTTCTGTTACAGCAAGCCCCACATATAATCCACAGTGCCTACTTAGAGGTAGATATAGGTACACATTTTTATTGGTTCTTCAACTTCGACATGGACAGACTTTATTGATCCACAAGGGAAATTACTTGAGAGAAGTTTTTAGGATTTTTCCAGGAGCTACTATGACCCTGCTGCCCCTCTCATAGGTGCTCAGAGTGTGTCTGTTATTGATACTTCTTTCAACGCAGTTTTCTCACATCACCTCTATAATTTATATAAAATATATTTCTACAGAAAACTGACACAGATATCTGCTTTGCCTTGTTGAAATTGCCATTTACTGATATTTGACAATATATTGGAAGATATTATTTTAGAATCCATGGTAGAATCCCTTTAGAAGGCCATGGTCACAAGAAGAAGAATACTTTTTGCCAATTTTTCAAAACCGACATCTCTCTTTCTGCAATTGGATCTCCAATCTTTGACCTAGGTTGATATCTTTTCCTCCTACTCATATTGCAACATGAATGGAATCATAATCTGGGTTACAAACAAAAAGAAGAGCGTTATGTGTCTGGGATCATATCTGTAGTTGTTACATGTGACACATCACAATAAATATAATATAATTTTATATAATAACAAAAATAAATATTTATTTATTTATTTATTTTCTTAGATTTTTCCCATCAGTGTTCAACTCTGTTCTTATTCTTATTTTCTATTTAAAAGTTCATCACAATTTACACATAAGAAATATTTTTATTTGACTATTTGTATTTGTCAGATAAAGACTCTGTGTACACGGGGAGTTTTGCTAGGTAACAATGATATTATTCCCTAGTGTGGTGTCAGGATTTCTAACCAGGAAGTATTATTTTTAACCTAAAAAGAAATTGCAAAATTGTAATCTAATCTGCCATAGGCACTATTAGTGTGTGCAGGCACATATTACAAGCCAATACTAACCTTTTAAAGTTTTCCTAACTCGCAGGTGGTGACTGCCCTCAAACTTCCCATCCACTGAGCTGATTTCTGCGCCTGTACATGATTACAGTATAAGGCTGGACAGGGGGAGGTGGAGGTGTAATTTCAGCTGACCACTAACCCACCAGAGCAGCAGTTATCTGAGCTCGGCCGTCCAAACGCCAAATCATCAGGGCCAGCTGTGCCTCTCACTCCTGGAGCAAGGGCACTCCGCACCCATGTCCTGCCCCAATAATTATAGTCATCTCCACATCTAAAAGGTGTTAATTTATTTTATTTATTTATAGTTGAAGGGCTTTGTAGTTTTCTGAGGCAGATCTCCTTAGCGATCTTATAGTGTTGCCTAGAATGTTCCACAGTATGGCATTCAGCGTACCTGTGAGCCTTGCATTTATTCCATTGTGGGTGCTTTTATGCCTCAAAAAACACATATTATTTCCGTGAAGGGTCGTCTCGCCATAGGTCTGATCGTAAACCTGAGCTTGTGGTGTTGCTTGCTTGTCTCCATGGAAATGATACTGAAATTTAAATTCTGTGATGCTGCCCCGCCCCAAGCGCTCGGTGCCCTACGCACTGTGTGTCGTGTGCATTATGGGCAACTGCGGTACTGAGTATAAGACCACGTAGACTAGAAGGCCCAGGATCATTCTAAAGCTATTCAGGAAACGTTCACTTCTGTCCAGTGAATGAAATTATATTAAAAAAAGCCACAAATGAGTAACTAGTCTTGATACTAGTTTTATTATGGATTACCTGGAGTGGAAATAGCTGATTTTCAATACTTTTAACAATCCTAATGGAGATGAGCAACTTTAATGCCATATTAATACAGGTTTCAGATGCTCCACTCAAGAAGTTACTTAGTTTAGCTTTAAAGCTTTAACTTTTCTGGTGGAGAGACTGTCAAATGTCAAATCATTTTCTCCATGAAGATGTTATTGCTTTATCTGGAATGTTCCAGGGTGTCACATTAAACATATCCATCTAGAGCATTTATTCATTATGGGTCTTTCTGTTTCTCAAGAGCACAATAATTCCTTGTGTGAATAGGGGCGACTCTCCACAGATCTGAACTGTCATGTATTGCAGTGCTGTAACTTGCTTGTCTTCCCTATGATAGACAGGGTTAATCTACTCTGCCCCATTGTAGACAAAGCAAAAACATTTCCACGTAGACTGGCAGCGTGCGGACCTTTCACCAGAAATGTTACACAGCGCACCTTTAAACTTGCGCAGGTTGCTTGGATGCACGTGTCTTCTCTGGATGTTGTGTGTATAGGAGCGCTGGAGGTCTGAGCTGCTTAAGGAGGGGTCGCTTTCATAGTTGTGCTCCAGTAAGCTGCTAACGACAGGCCCTGTTTAGCAGTAAGTGTCCAGGGGTCACTCTAGATTAGACATGTTAAGTCCACTGGAAATGACTCTTTGCTCCAAGGTAAACACTCAGGACACTTGAATGTGCGGTTTTAATACATACAAGTTCATCAACCTGATTCATTTTGACAGGTAGCCAGTAAAAGTGTGCATTTAGTAACTTCCTCTGATGTTGATGATATAATGACTTCCTGTACTACTATTGTCTACTTCTGTGGTTAGGCATACAAAGGATATACATTTGCATATTATTTACTCATAAAACCTAAAAACTAACAATGTACCAATACCGATATCAACACTTTGGCTTTAAGTATATGCTGACACCTGATATTAACCGATAAGGGATGTAAAATGCGTTTGTTTCCTTTTAAAATACAGTTACAGTACAATACAATACACTTCCCTATGTTTTCATTATCTGTGTAAATATTCAATACCAGTTTCTGTATTTGTATTTGTGCATCCCTAAAAAAGAAACAGAAGAACAAAAAAGCCTTGAAGCTCACAGACACATGAAATATTTAAAGCTGCACTATGCAACTTTTTGGACATCACCTGCTTGTTTCTATGGACATGTTGCACAATATAAGATTAAACGGCTGCAACTGTGCATTTGTTCAACTACAAGTGGTTTTACTGCTCATAGAAAAAAAACATTTTGACTGAGCTGCATTGCCTCTCCACAGATCTGCTCTGTAACTTGGTCTAGTTTGGTTTCCGTGAAGATAGAAAGGTTTAATACCACACTGTGAAACATTTCAGACAAAGCAATAGCATCACCATGAAAAAAGTATTTGACGGCCCCCACCGGAGAAGTTACACATAATTTCAACTGCCTATTTGTATTTATTGACAGTCCGCTGTAGTGTGCAGGTGGCAGATGTTCTCTCCTGTCTACATCTGAACCTATAGCTATATTTTATGATCCATCATGTGAGGTGTGTGGCTGTATTTCCTCCCAGGACCTTGCAGTTGGCAGGCTGCCTTTGAGAGGGCCCTCTGCTCTCTGAAAGCCTATCATCAAAACGTACTGCACTCAGTGATTTATCAGAAATGGACGCGCAAAGGCCAGGATGACTCAAACTCTTCCCGGACACACGCAGACATATTCATTATCTTCTGTATTTACGGTTACCCGACCTCATCTGAATATGTGGCGTCCTGGGCTTTCTATGGCAATACCCATACAGTAGACATACAATAATGCAGTTTTCTCACAGTTTGTCCCAGATCTTTTTACATGGTATTGAGTTTCATGCCTTAGAAGAACAAAAGCAAATGTTTCATGGGGACTGCAAGTAACTTTATTGTACATTATCAAAAGGTTGCTTAAAAATTGGTTAAAAAAAATCTGAAATTATGTATTTTTTCCATTTTGATTTAATAATGCCACTGTCTTTGATATCAAAACACAATCTTTACACGTTTTAGTCTGTGTAGTCCAGATAGTGATTATTAAAATAGAAATACGTTTTAATTATTATTTTTCATTGTTAGCTTTCTCCATTTCCATTAATTGTTGCAACCCTAGCTTATTATTTTTATGCTAATTACTAATAAACATAACATTTAATTAAATCACACTTTCTTTTTCTGTTCTGTTCAAAGAGCAAAGCCTTTATGAAGCTCTTTTCCCCAAGCATCTGTAATATTAACATCTTTAGTATTAATACTATGAATGTGAAAATATGCTTTATTTTCTTTCTTTGTGGTATCTCTTTATAAACCTTTTTCACGTTTGATTTAAAGGTGCACGATGTAACTTTTTAGCCAGTCAACTGCAAGACAAGCAATAACATCTCCATGAAGAAAAACATTTGACGGACCTTCCCCTTGAAAAGTTACACAATTCACCTTTTAAATGGCTGGATACCAGTGTTTGCCTCATGATCTGATACCCTTTTTCGACTCCTCTTGTTCACGAAAGCGTCCGAGTTTTGCCGCCGTGGCCCTAAATGAAACACGTCCTGCGCCCCTGTAATTACGAGGGGCTCCCACTTCACACGGAGAGCGTTCACGGGGAGGCAGAGCCCGTAATTGGAGGAGCCTGAACCGTCTCCAGGTGTGCTCAGGCATTACGGCTATAATCGGGACGTAAATCTATCACTTCCTGTGGGGATTGTTTGAGTGAATCATCGCATTTGAAGGTGAAACGTTTGAATTGCGATTGTGTAAACAGAGATAAGCTGTGTGTTTGTTTAAAACGGTGCATAGGTGCAGCCTGTAACATCAAATAGTAGTTGTGGTCTGGTTGTAATTTGTTAGGTACATTTCTAACACAACTTGGCATTGTTTTGTGTAGTAAAGTGAGGTGACTCATTATTACTTGGACCTATTCCAGTTCATTTTGTTTTTCTTGCCCAACACACCCAAGTATCTATGGAGTTTAACAGTGAACTCATTATTTTATTGGTTATATATGATGCAATCTTTAGGTATGCCAGATGCCCTCCCCCTTCTGTCAGATGCCCTCCCCGTGTTTCCAATGTCCTCTCATGGATCACACTCATTGTTTAATCATAGCAAATAGCAGTTCCTCAGTTTGCGGAAGTGTTTTTTAGACATCATTATTCTTATTATGCTCTGGCACACACTGAAGCTGAAGTTCAGGAGTGTATTTTCCACTTCTGAGTCTGTGTGAAAGACATCTACCTCGCTGCAGTTCCCTGTAATGATTCCATGTAGTCACTTCCCTGAACAAGATTAATGACTTTCTGAGCAGATCTTTGCAGAAAACTCCACATTTTGCCTGGTTGATATGATCAGTGCTGTGGCTGCAGGAGGATGGACGGGACAAGCCTAATCGAATTCTCAGCGGGATTTGTCTTTAATGGAGTTAGGACGTTGCAGTCTGACCTTGATGGAGCAGTATTAGAGCTGCGAGGAGCCCACCCTCAAATGTGAAAGCCAAGGTATCATGAAGATTAAACATATTGAGTATGTGTGTGAAGGATCTCATCACAGGACGCTTTAGGAGGTGTTTGACTTTGGGAGTGTTTGTACAGATGACTAATGAACCTTTTGCAAATCGTTATATTAAACCAGACTGGTTTAATATAACGATAACGACCGATAATGACCGTATTTTTCGGGCTATAAAGTGCACCGGATTATAAGGCGCAGTATCAAATAGTACGTCAATTGCTGTCATTGTCCACACATAAGGAACATTGGATTATAAAGTGCAGTATCAAATAATATGTCCGTTGTGTCATTGTCCACACATAAGGAGCATTGGATTATAAGGCACAATAAGCGAATGAGTTATAACGAGTTTTAGTGCGCACGCTTTGTGTTAAGACGTGCGCACGAGCGCTTTGTGTAGACGTGCGCACGAGTTATTAAAAGTGAGGGAACGTCTTAAAACGTGATTTATATCCAAAGCGTGGGAGCATGTTAGAACACATTCCCTCACTCTCCATGGTGTGGAACTGGGAATGACATGGGCAATATAAACTTGCGCGAATCATGTAGAAGGAAGCAGCACATCCGTCACTTCGCTGCATCCAGCGGTACTGTGGAGGCGACCTGGGGTATTAAGTTGGCTGGTGATGAAATCTATAGTAGTTGTGCGCGCTTTATAACCCGTGCGACTTGTGGAGTAATGCATTATTAGCCGTAATGTGAACAACATAAAATCAGTTGGAGGTTAAACACAACCAAAGGTCATACATAAGGTCACTGGATTATAAGGCCACTGTTGATTTTTGAGAAAATTTAATGATTTTATATGCGCCTTATAGCCCGAAAAATACGGTAACTGTTACTACAAACTCCCTCCAAGCCCCTTTTTAACCACAAACCTTTAACAGAGCTGTATAGTCAAATTTTGTGCTGCTGTGTCTTTGTATCAAAGTGTTAAAGGGCCCATATTACGCTATTTTCTGATCTGTTATAAAGTTGTTCCCTCATCAAAAACATACCTGGAGTTGTGTTTTGTTTCATTCACATGTTTAACACACAAACCCTGTATATTTAGATGTTCAAACTCTCAAATGTCTCTGTTCCACCTTGTGATGTCATGTGGTAATGCAGGAAGTGCTCCACTGTGTTTTTAAACTCCATACACCTTCATTTGGATAATTTCATACATGGAATTGCCCATACTCTACTTAACTAAATGTAAAAGGTAAATGTTAACTTGAAAACTTCCTCTTTATGACATCACAGGTGGAACAGAGCATTTTGAGCTTTAGAGATGTAGACTATAAAGGGATAAAGGGTTTTTCCAGGTTAATGAATGAATCAACACAATTCGAGGTATGTTTTGAGGACAAACAACATCATAACATGGCTTAAACCTCACAAGAATCCATTTAGTGTAATAGTGGACCTTTTAAAGGGAATGTCCATAATCCATTGACACCAGTCTCTCGCTGTATTTAATGCTACTTATTTAGAATTTATTATTGTGATTTATATTTTTTACTCTTTATTATAATGTGATGTGTGTGTGAGTCATTTCCCTTGTGGATTCATAAAGTTTGTCTAAAGGTCTAAGTCTAAAACATTTATTGTAAATTACTCCCCACCATTTTATTAGTTAATCTCAGTACTAGTGTCATAGTAACTCAAATCCAGTGACATTCATTCCTGGGAGCTCCTCCAGGCTCACCCCGGGCACAAAGAGGCATGCCTGGCTCAGACGCCCTCCAAGTGCCCTGCTCTCCTTCTGCCACTTAGAATAAGGAAGTGAAACCCAAACGGCCAAGACTTGAGTTTTACAGTATTGTCGTGCCCCACATTTGTGTGCAGTCATGTGATGGAGGGGGTGGTTTTGACTGGCAGGTCAGGGTACGGCCGGAACAAGCCCAGTGTACTGATAATACTGGTACTGCTGATAGAGTTACACTTACATAGTTTTGTCTGCTTTTGTCTAGTATTTTTAGTCATAATATTAAGACTATTTAGTTGTTCTGTCATGATAAGGACTATATATTTATAGACTTATCATTCAATACATGTTAGATAGAATGATCATTTTTGAGGTCAGTATTTATTATGGGTACATTTTCTTTTCCTTTTCTTTTTGTAACTTTTAACTTTTTGGCTATATAAGATTTAAGCTGTTAAGCGAGAGGAGGGAGGAAGAAGGAGGGTCTAAGGACAGAAGA
>JACN01090448.1:0-18509 GCA_000787155.1 Scartelaos histophorus
TTTGCTTGGATTATTCACAAATATGCCTTTAAACTCATTCAATTACAAGTGTTTTTATTGGTAAAACCTTAGAATAATTCTGTGACAAGTTTAATGCCGTATTTTAGAACACTCCATGTAAAACAGTGACATTTCTATAGAGACAACAATCAAAAGTTTTTACAGCAGAGTTAAATGTAATCTATTCTGTTCTTCCCACTTCCACACAGTTTCAAATGACTAAAAGTGCTTTTTAAAATAATAAAGGATTTGAAATCGAAGTTCTTGTGCGAGGAAAAATTCTCAACTTTTCTGTTTTTCAAAGGTGGGGCTGGTTTCTTAATGACCTTTATTGTAACTGTCTGCTGATTGAGTGCCAGCTAAAGTTACCCTCCTCCCCGTCGGCCGGGCAAGTACAGGCACATCTGAGCGCACACTCGACCCAGCAGGCTTCATGCACACACAGCACACTGCACTGTATTTAAGCTTTCACATAGGACACCATTTAAACTGCATTTTAAACACATTTCTGAGATGTCGAATGAGGTCCCTGTGCAGCTTGTCAAGTCCACTGCTCGACTTGGGTGCAAATTTGTGCAGAAGCCTTCAATCAGAGAGTCATTACAGTCCAGGGTCATAATAGCAGAGTGTGGCACAGGAATAGTCTGTAATAAAGTTTAAAAGATAAACTGTAAGACAAGGAATGAGCTATGGGCGAATACTCAAAGGTAAAATCCAGATACAAGCTGAAGAATTCATAAATTTAACACTGGTGTAAATTTTCTGCTGGTGTTTCTGCCGCTGGTGTTTCTTCGTGGACATGTTATTGCTGTGAATGTTCCACAGTATGAGGATAAATCACAGACGGAACAAAGAAGACGACTGAGGGAGGGTGACGTTCAGCTCCAGTCAAATGAAGCTCATCGATTCTAGGAGCTGAAGAACGTGTGTCCAATTGCAATTTCTTCAGTTAAAAAGGTTAAAATTTTATAATAATTCCCCACATACCTTTTTTTTTTGTTTTTTTTAGAAATCATGAGTTATTCTGCATGTGTTTTGTGCTAAAAAGTGTTAAAATGTTCATGTGGTCCGACCGTTCGCCCTGAACTGATGATTTCAAACTTCTTTTAAAATGACTCTAAATCTAATCACATTTATTTTCTTGCTTTTTGGCATATTTTTTGAAGTGTTTTTAGTCTCACAAGAAATTTCAGCTTTCTTGAGTAGATATTTCCCCCGTAATATTCAAACAAATATTGTCCAAGCGTATCAATGTTTTCAAATCTCATGTAAATATCAATATCATGTTCATATGACTCAGAACTTAGATTTATGTTTTAGAAAATAAAACAATTTTAAGGTTATTCTCGGTCACACTTGACATTTTTTAAGGTTCTAGCCAATTCACGTACAAAACACTAAAAATATGAAATATAAATGTCAAACACAGATTTATGCAGACCTGACATTGTAAATATTTGAAAAAGTTCAATAGAAACCACAAAAATTTTTGGAGCTGACTTCCACGTTAGGAATAGGAATTTATTTATGGAAAAAATATCAAAATAACATAATGGATCAAGCAGAGTAGGAACATTTTAAGACCAAAATGACAAGCTTCACTGTAAGAGTTACATAGAAAGGAGGATTTTTCAGTTAAAGTTAATTGGAGCCAGAGTCAATGGAGCCAGAAGTGCCCCCATGAACACTTCCTTTTCCGAGCGCGGCGGTTAGCACGTTAGCTATGTCCATTTATATACAGCCCATGGATTAAACTTATCGATCTCCATGAAGTGTAGAGGCAACACTAAACCAAACAAGTACCAGCCGCCCACCGGAAAAGTGATTTAGTGCACATTTAAAATCCTAATTGTTGGGAGCAGCAGGCACTTTCTTTCTAAGTTTAATTGTATGGCATTTATAATAATAACAGTGACATTTTGCTGTGCTATTGTTCCATAAACAGTATCACTATGCTATGCTGCAGAATTTTAAAAAGTAGTTGAATCTACAGACCAAAGTCCTTTGTCCACTTGAGACCAGAAAATAGTCAAGAAAATATATTATTATTATTATATCAAGTACTTTTTCAATGATAAAGCACCTGGAATATAACAATAAAGTTGGTTATAAAGTCTTGACAGGGCATTGTTAGTGGAAGTAGTAGCATTTTTTAAATATGTCACAGTGGGATTTCACAAATGGAGGAGGAGGAGGAGAATACAGTGTCATAATATGCAGTTCTGACAGTTTATCTATATCCCACGAGATATATTCAGTCTTTATTGTAGACTTCTATCTTACCCAAAGATCATCTGAAATCTCTGTTTTATTATTTCCTCATCAGAATCAAACCTGGAATTCTTCTCTCAAACTGAACCACTGTCATTTGGGAATATGGGAAGTGCTCCACAGCGTTTTTAAACTCCAAACACCTTCACTTGAATCATTTGGAAAATTTAAGCTCTGAAATTGTCTATGAAAGAAAAGGTAAAAGGTCACAAGGTGGAACAGACTCAACTCCAGATATGTTTTTGAGGTGCTAATAACATTATAACATTTTCTGACAGTTCACGAGTCATTTTGAGTAATACAGACCTTTAAACTGTGAGAAGTTAAGTACAGTTCTCACACTTTTAGTCTTTGCTTTGTTATGAGTCAATTTTATCCACTTTTTGGTCCTCCCTTGGGTAATTTCTGTTAATCACTTCTGTAGTAAGTTTTTTCTGGTCCAGCCCTAGTTAAGACTTGAAAAACTTCTGTTAGGTCCTCATTAAGACAATTTTCTTTTTGACTGTACTGCTTGGTGTGAAAAGTTTGAGAACCGTGGTTGTACAATTGCAGAAAGGTGCGTCTGAAACCCCTAAATAAAGTAACGTGACAGGAAAACAGGCTGCAGTATCATATGCCACAGCCTATTATTCCCCAAATCTCATTTTTCCTGCAACAAAACAACTCTCCAAAGATTTCACATTGGATTTCACTCTAGTGTTGTTAAGGTCACTAGTCCCGCCTCTTCTGCGCTCTGATTGGCCTGGTGGCTCCTGGCATATATAATCAGACACCTTGCTCGCCGCTGTGATTGGCTGCAGCCGGTGCAGTTATGTAAATGAGCACCTGGTGGCGCCGCGCTGCTCGCCTGGCCACAGCGAGTCTGGTGAAGGCAACGCGGCTTGAGAGAGGGTCTGTGGAGAGAGACCCGACAGGACGCGTAATCACAAGATATTACAGCATTATTAGCGATAACCTTTGCTAATTTTTAACTGGTGAAACCTCAGAACAGCTGTGGTCCAAGCGTGCGTAAAAGTCGTCTCCAAATCCAGCGTAAATCTATTTTGCGCAGACTTTTAGTGGTCCACATTGACGCGAACTACAACCAAGAACCACGCTTTGGATTTAACATTTGTGGACTTTTATTTTCAACATTCATTCACAGTTAATTACTTGACAACGAGTTTTTCCAAAAGTTGGGACCGCTCTTGTAAACCTACCCTACGGACTTCGTGTTTTCGGTAAGTGTTTCTCAGGCTTGTTTCTAAACTCCAGTGTTGGTGATCTGTCAGCGCATGTGTCCCCGGCTGTCTGCGTGTATGTTGCGGTGTTTGCCTCCCCTCTTTGCGGCTTGGCGTCTCCGTGTCTCGGCGTGGAGGGATCCATGGAAGTCTGGACGCGGGCCACGGGGTGTTGGAAGCGCACACGGGGAGGTGTAACGTTGCGCTGGGCTTTATGTGCGCCTGTGGGGCAGATGCTATTGTGGTATTTGGTAACATAGCCATGCCATTCTATGTACTGACTAGACTCAACTATCACATTAGAGAATGTTTGGCTTTTAGATTTCAGCAAGATGAGGAATTAATTAGCCAAATAATAGCTTAATTAGAACTAAAACAACACATCAATTCAAAGATGGAGCGTGAAATTGGACTAAACCTGGTCTAAACTTGGTCTAAAGGAGGATTAATACAATGTAGAACTCAACTGCAACAGAATAAACTCCACCAAGATTTGACCTAAATCACTGTATAACTAAACCAGAACTAATTCTAGGCTATTTCAGGACTAAACAAGGCTATAATGGAACCAAACCAGAACTAAACCATTTCTAAAGGTAAAGGAGAACTAAACATGAATAGAACTGACTCAGATCTGTGCAAGTAGCATAATAACAGGACTTAACCAAGACTAATTTGGCAGGAGAAAACTAAGACAAAAACCTACACGGTTAAAACATAAACCGCATCTATAACAGGACTGAGCCAGGACTGGATTAGGTCTAGACAATAGTATAAATAAGGAGTAAACATAGCCTACATGCAAATAACTTTCAATTTAAATCTGGATAAGAGCTCATCTCCAGTGTTCTAAGGTATCATTAGAAGAATCACAGCAGTTACAGGGTTGTTTGGACACTTCATCCAAATTGGGACTAAACTGGAACTAAATCAGGACTCAAACCAGGACCAAACGGGTTAAAACCACAGGTCTAGACTTAATATAAATTGTTTCATTCACATTAAGGTCTTAAAAACACTCTGAGGTTGTGTGCCGGGCGCTCTGCCAAAACATTGTCTTCTGTATTTATTTAAAATAGTAATGTTCCTTCATTTATACTGTGTCTTCCTGGTTTCATTCACACAGAATCCACTGAGTTTCCACTTGCCCCATAGTTTATTATTCTTCACAACTCATTCACAAACCAGGAACACAAACCCCAGAAGTTAAACAAACATAAGTCTTCCTCTTTTGGGAATGTCAGGCTCTTGAAGTGCAGCTGGGACATGGGAGGACTGGTCGATTTGTGAAAAATATCTAATTTATGTTTCAATAATTGGATTTTGTTCAACGTTCGCATTTTAAAAGCATCTGGGAGAATTGAGAAAAAGGATTATGAGCTGACAAACTAATACAAGAAACACATGTAATTCAGAACATGTTTGCAAAGATCAGATTTTACGCAGAATAAGACTGGATATTTTATGGAAGGAATGCCAAAAGTATTGAAAATGAAATAATAATCAAGATTGAAACGAGTATCGAAACTAGATACTCATTTGAGCAGGTATTGATACTAAAAAAGTCGCATTCACAGGACAGAAATGAACCTTTTCTGACTAGACTGAATGATCTTGAGCTGTAGAAGAGCCAAAGTGGAACCTTCTGGATGAGGAAGACTGAGGGATTAAAAAATAAACTTCTATGATTTAAGGTTGAAAATCGAGTTTGAAATTTCAGTACCGTGACAACACCAACCGCAGCCTTTGCTCAGTTCTTTTGCGATTCATCCTGCAGTCTTTGGAGACGGATAAATGGTTTTGCAGCAACAAGTTTAGCAGTTTTTTAGGCTCCAGGTGCGGGCAATCACAGAGAACATTAACCCGGCGACCTCACCGTGCTACAGGTGACCTCGGGTTTGAACATCAGCCCCACACCCGCCTCACCTCTGCCCCCGAACGAGGTGCTTCTCTATGGGGAGCGATCAGTCACAACAACCAGCGTAAACTACGGCGATGCCTGGTCAAAGACGTCCAAAACCTGACAGGGGCAAGCGAAAGTTGGTTATAAATGGTTGACATAGTTTATGAAGGTTGAAAGACCAAAGGAAGGACGGCAACACTGCAAAAAAATGTTGCTCTAGATTGACTGAGATGACTCAAATACTCAAGAATAAATGGATTTTGAGTTTAAAGTTTAGTCAGAATGTCCATTTTTGTCCAAGTTTTCCTGTATTGGCGCATTGTGCAACTTTTTTGGTCCGTCAAAAGTTTTTTTTTTCATGAAGATGTTATTTATTTGCCTGGAATCTTTCACAGTACAGTTATTAAACATTTCTATCTTCATGGAGACCAAACTGGACCATGTTACAGGTCAGATCTGTGGAGAGGCGACCCCATTCCCTGTTTTTTGAGGTATTTTTGAGCTAAAAAAAACACCTGTAAATGAATAAATGTAAGGTAGAGCTGTTTTAAAGTCATACTGAGGAACATTCCAGGCATATCTAGAGAAACAAGCACTAAAAATTACATAGCGCACCGTCATTTTTTATTAATTTAGTTGAGCAATCCTTCTGTTCTATAGAAAAAAATCTGTTCAAGGTCTCAAATTGAAATCCAAACTTGGCTATTTAACATCAATTGACTTGTTAGAGGAATTTGTCGATATTCATTGGCCTATAATGTTGCGTTAAATAAGAATAATTGTATTTGAAGTGCATCGGTATGTCTATTCTCAAAACATTTGTCATTTCAAGTCATACAGATAGTCTTTTTTGCAGTGAAAGATCGAGAATCCGGTACAAAAGCCGCAGAGACACTTTCTGAACACCAAAAATCCAGCGCAAGGACATCTCACTTGTAAAACTTGATGTGTATCTGTGTCCTGTATACAAGAAAAACATAGGCCCCGCTGGAGCACTTAACAATGGCGTTTAGAGGCTGTGCGGGGCTGTGGCGGATCACCTTCCCACCACATGAAAGCACAGCCTGAGCTTGGCAGTCCTCACAAGGTGCTGCTTTGTAAAATCACTAGGACAGAGGGAGGATTGTGTTCGACTAAAGAAATTCTTGGTCGATTTAAGACATTTTCTACCGATTTATTAGTCGAATAAAAAAGTTGTGGGGCAAAAGCTCTCAGAACTAAACCGAGAGGGCTCATATTCAAAAACATGGATTTATTCGGGACGCAATTTCGCAGGATTTTTCATGATATCGGTTTGGGCTTTAGTTTAATGTAATAATACTATTTACAAGCTGGTTTTATCTCATAATGTTTGAACTTTTATAGATTTAAAGAGTCATTTGATGAATAAATGATCTGTTTTTTGCGATAAATTATTTTTATTTTGAGGAAATAGGCGCCTCTTTCCATACTTATACTAGTATCGGTTAATATTGGTGGATACTTAAAGTCAAAGTGTCAGTTTTGGAGCTGAACAAACTGTATCTTTACTATTTATGCGTAAAAAAGAAGTAGAACTCGTATGAGAACAATGTATTTTTATATGGCACCTTGAATCGTGCCTTTTTACTTATAAATTAGCTAAATTTTCAGCTAAATCACTCGCTTTTCTTTTCTACCTTTATCAGCTTTCCTAATCTAAATCTAAATAAAATGATTAGTCGCCTAAACAAATTTTGATTGACTAAAGCATCATTGAGCGACTAAAGGACTAGAGGACTGCATCTCTAGAGGTTGGACAAAGTATATGGGTTTGGCTTGGCTGTTTCTGCACTGTGCCAATGATAGAGGCAATAAAAGATGTCTCCTTGCCCCTCCTCCTCCTGTGGCCCCTCATGCAAAGTCTCGAAAGCCTAAAGTGAAAAGCAGTCCGGATGTGCAGGTCTGTTGTTAAACGGTGTAATGGACTTTTTAGTGCCAAATTCACCCCCTGAGTGTTGTTCAGTTTTGCATGCATGACGGGCTCGGTTGGTCTTATATTTTTGCGAGTATAGCTGAAGATTTGCGCCGCAGTGAGCGTCGTATAGCGTGTCAAAGGTCCCATATTACGCTAAATTGACTCTCGGGAGCTTTTGGCCATGTTCGAATGTCGTTAACTCACCAAAAACGTAGCTGGAGTTGTGTTTTGTCTCACATGTTTGAATAATCCTGTCAGAAAATCATGTCATATGGGCTCTTTAAGCATCCACCTTATGACCAGAGGGGTTCAGTTTCAGTAGAGCTGCAAAATGAATCACAAAATTTGAATAGACGCATTTAGCAAATTAAAAAGTCTGCGATTTTAGAAGTAGCATAATTTCCTCCACTAAATATCCCGTCTTATTCTGCATACAAATCTGCAAACCCTGTAGTTTAAACCTTTAGAAACATGTTCTGGAACTTGATTCTTAAACAAGTTGAACAAAATCCCATCAGTTAAAACATAAATCACCATTAGATAAGTTTTTTTCCTTTAGTTCAAGTCCAGCACAATCACGCGCTGCTGCTGTTTACGGCAAAATTAATCACAGTGGAATCAAAATTGCAATCCGTCATCATTAGTTATTAATATGTCCGAAAGGCTGTAATTATTGTGGTGGCCTCGTTTTGTGTAACAGGTCAAACATTTACCTCAGAACCACAGCGTCGCCGCTTCAAATTAAGCCCATGTATTATTGAATGGTTGCACAAGACCATTATAAATTATGCAAAATATTAACTTTTGTAGAGGAGAAAATATTGGTGTTTTTATGTGTAAAATCTACTAGAATTATACTTAACACCAGGGGAATAGACCAGAGGTTTGCCGTCCCGGATCCCAGGGTTTTAGGGTCCCAGAATTGGACCTTGGAGGGGGGCCCATGTGAGGCTCTTTACCCCGGGCCCCCAAATTTCTGCCGACGGCCCTGCTCAAGACTATACCGTGCAGTTAATTACGTTTTAATCCAGATACAGATTCACTTATTTCTAATTATTTCTTATCTTCTGTCAGTAAGTGGTTTGGAGCAGAGTTCAGACTTAAAATAGAATCAACTTAACCAAGAAGTCTAAAAACAGCCTATATTAAGACCAACCAGAAATAGTACTGGACTATTTCAGGACTAAACAAGTCTATAATGGGACCAAACCAGAACTAAACCATGTCTAAAAGTGGGTTAGGAGGTTAAACGATGCAGAATAACACTGGATGTTTTAATGTTTGTGGTAGGGTTATTAAAAGTATCGAAAATAGTATTGAAAAGCAGGTATTGAAACTGAAAAAGTCGTATAAATGCACTTTTCCTGAATAGTTTTAGAAGGATCTTGAGCTAAATCAGAAAATATGGTTTGAAAGTCTGATTTCAGCTCCGAAAATTAATACCGAGAGCCATTTTTATTTGTTTTAAAATGTAATTAAATCACGATTGACCGAAGTGTGGAAAATATATTTTTTTGCCATATCTCAGCCGTATTTTCAACCTCTCCAAACATTTTATTTTTCAGTCTATTCTCAGATGCTCCCGGGCATGTTAGAAACTTGCACTGTGACATGAATCTCGATTTTCCAAATAATAAATTGCCGGTCTAAGTGCAATAGTTGTCAGGAAATTTGCAATTCAATATTTATCCAAAGTTCCTCAGCTGAAGTTGTTGTCATCTCACCGACTCAAAGCAGTTCCTTCTGTCATTGAAATGTGCGTTAAAGCTGTTGACAGTGGTGCACTTTGCAAGACGCCTGAAATTACCGCTTGTAAAGGACAATTTGTATTCATGGGTTTATTGCTCCTTGGCTTGGGCACGACGCACAAAGGCACAGAATGGCCTCTAGTAACAATCTGGAGTTGCCCTGGTTGAATATTGACCTGGTCTTTTTGTCCCGGCTCTTGTCATTGTTTTGGCAGCAGCTGTGCTATGTGGCCTTCTTTTATCTCCTTTTTTACGATTGTTTACGAGGACTTTTAGCAGGTAGATAAGAATTTTAAAGTGAAAAGGCAAACTATTTCAATGGGTTTACTGTGTGTTGTTTGATAAAGTTCATTGGCTGTTTGGTTGCAGAGATATGGACAATGTGGAAAAGATAGAAACCCTTTCATTTTAACTTTGCAGTTCAGTAATTGGTTCAATCTAGAACCGAGGGTTAGTGGAGAGTGGACAGAATAGTGCTGGCCTGGACTTTCTCAACTTTTAATTGGAATCAAATCCAATTCAGAGGTGAACTATGTAACCTTTCTGCTCTCTACTGTTTCTGAGATGTTGCAGAATATGACATTAAACATATATCTTTATAACTGACTGGCACAAAGAAACAAGACCACAGCGTCCTTGTTTTTATGCCGTTGCACTGGCTCTCTGTCTCTTATTGAATTGATTTAAAAATCAATTAGTTAAACAATTTGATTTTTAATACCTCCACAGCCTTTACCCATTTAATCTGCACGACCTGCTTCAGCCCTGCACACTCACACAGGTCAGCAGGGCTCTCCTTGTTAGTCATTCACTTTACTGTTTCATTATGATTAATATGTCGACTCTGAGTGTACAGAGTGTCTTTCTGTGTTTGTATTTTATAATTCTTTTACAATTATTGCTGTACTGCACTCTCACTCAACTGTGTTATTTTAAAAGGCAATACAAATAAAGTTGAATCAAACTGAATTACAGGTGTTTCAATTCTAAAAAAAAACCAACCAAAAAAAACCAAAAACATTCTTACTGTGAGCAGGCTCGCCTCTCCACTGATCTGACCACACTTTTAACCCAGTCTAGTAGCATCACTATCAATACCGTATTTTTCGGGCTATAAAGTGCACCGGATTATAAGGTGCAGTATCAAATAATATGTCAGTTGTCATTGTCCACACATAAGGAGCATCGGATTATAAGGTGCAATAAGAGAAACAAAACACGTGTCGGATAAATCGAACTTTATTCAGGTCATTTACAATAACTCTCAGTTGTAGCTAACACAAAAATACAAGTTTAACAGTTGGTGATTTGGGCATCAAACATGCCCGGATCCCTCTCAACATTGTTCAGTTTTAACACAAAAATACAAAACCAGAAATCTGCATGGTGCATGTCTCTTAACAGGTGCATTTTGGGTCCTTGTACAGCACACGGCAGAACTACCGGTATGTTGCACAGTCGCCCTATATGTGGCCAACATATTACTCCTCCTGACTCGCCCTATGTGGCCAACATATTACTCCTCCTGACTCGCCCACTAATACGTTATTAGACTAATGTGGACAACATCAAATCGGTTTGAGGTTAAACACAACCAAAGGTCATACATAAGGCCACTGTTGATTTTAGAGAAAATGTCATGATTTTAGATGCACCTTATAGTCTGAAAAATACGGTAATAAAAAAAATAAAAAAAAACAAAACAGTGTAACATTCTGGCTTAAACGTAAATTAGAATGATAGTTTAGTTACACCATGAGTAAGGACTAGATAATGATTTAATATTGATGATTTTAATGTTATACAGTTGAACAGTATGTTGTTGTAAGGCAGCAGCATCACCATGGAGACGAGATGAAAGGTTACACAGTGCGTCTTTAAAGCAGGATTAAAATGGGTCCGGCAACTCCCAGCTGTACTTGAACGCTGAGACAAATGGTTGTGTAATAGGAGGAGACGTGCCTTTGGTGGTCAGTGGGTTTTCAAATATGATTTCCTCTTGTTGTTTCACACATGTACCGCTCCCCATTACACATCGCTCACTCCAGGCGTCCTCCCTTCCTCCTGTTTCTACCTTTTCATCTCATTGATCCATACATTGATTTTTCTTCAGATCCCACCACACCACACTGTGCTTTTTGAGCGCAGAAAAATGAACGTCAAGTTTAGGTTAAATGACTTCAAAATGTGCATCTGGTTTTGAGTCATTTAGCTTTGAGGGTTGAAACTGGATACTCATTTAAACAAGAATCAATACTGAAAGAAAAACATAAAAGTCTGCATATATGACTTTTTTTTTTTTAAATGATCTTCACGTCACATCTAACACTAAACTTTATACAAAATGAATCTTGTATAGACTCATTTTAGATACTTACATCATTGGACTTTTGGTTGCTGGTTTCAATCTTTGCTTTCAGTTCACGCAAATTAAGATGCACTCTGTAACTTTTCTGTTGCACGTGGCAAACATGCAGCGTCTCCTTTCCACAGATCTAAACTGTACCTTGACTCGGTTGCTATAGAGATCGATATGTTTAATGTCATATTGTGAAACTGTCCAGGCAAAGGAATAGCATCACCATAAGGGCAAGCAGCGACAGTAGCTCAGTTGATAAGAGCATTTGTTCACCGATCAGAAGGTTGGTGTTTCGAATCCCGCTCTCAGCATAAAAAAACAGCATTGGTTGGGCCATTGTTTGAGTGGTCAGATCCACTGACCTTCAGGTTATCGGGTGTGATTCCAGCTCCCACAGATGAATGCTGTTGTTGTGTCTTTGGGCAAGACATGTACACCGGTGCGTGCTTTGAGTGCCTTAAAGGTTGTATAGAGGATTTTCCAAAGAACAAGAGTACAGCAACTGCTCGTCCTTTTGCAAATGCTCCCCGACAGCTCACAAAGAAGAACCGCCTCTTCCTGCCGATTACTTTAGATTTACATTTATGTTTTTAATTTTTTAGTTTATCCTAGAAATTAATTTCTCTCATTGCTGCACAGGACTTGTAAATACAACTAACAAACTTCTAACACAACAAGCAGCAGCAAACGTTTTCAGAGGATATTGCATTTGTGTCCTGAAAAACTTGCAATGAAAATCGTTTTCAGATACAGGATACCGCATTTGTGTCTTGAAAAACTGTCTTTTAAGCTCTTGGAATGATAAGCAGAAGTTTCCTGTCCTGAAGTAATTTAGCTCCAGCGCGTCAGTCTTTAGACCCTCGTCTGCTTCAATGACGCCATCGCTGGAATGAATCTCCTAGAATCACCTTCGTTTGGCTTCGCTCCTTTTTCCCTTCGCTTCTCCTTCAGCGACCTCATAAACGGACTTTCTTTTATGGTGAACTGGTCGTGGATTCTTGTCATTGCAACAAACTTTGTGCAAACTGCCAGGATGCCTCAGCTCGAAAAATCCGCTAAAAACCGCTGCACTGGTTTAGTAAACGGCGCCTTGAGTCTGTATAGTGCATGAGAGCTGAACATAAACCATGTAATCCCAGCGTGTTGGAGAGTATAGGAGCATAGGAAGTTTGATTGAACCCAACAGCCACGACAACCTCGTTTTCCATTGGCTGATGTTTATCTGTCCCGACCACGCCCAGAGTTGACGCATTTTCATTCTTTTTGTTTTGTTCATTATAGTTACAAGGCTGCTGCATGTCTATAAAGCTATTTTGAACTTTGATTGACAATTTGAAAAAAAAAAAATCCAATACATCTTTTAAAGGCAATACATCTTTTAAAGGCGGAAAAGCGCTGTATAAAAATGTGACCATGAACCTTTGAGTCTGATAATGGAGTGACATTGAACCTGTGATTCAGACTGGCAGCTCTATCTGTCCGTTATAGTTTTAGCTCACAACACCACACCAGCCAAGAGTGGGAAGGGAATGAATAATGCAATGTAAGCAAGTGCTCGGGGTGTCTTTAAATGTGTTTACGTCAATCCAAGACATTAGTAAAAACACTCAAAACCAGATAAACAGTTTGAATTCCAGCAATTTTACTCATGTCATGTGATTTCCCTTTTTTCTCTCTCCGTCCCTTTTGAAGCTGCAGGAGATCCTCTCGCACTCATCCGTCTCATCCCTCCTTATCTGTTTCTCTGCTCTTTGCTTTGAAGGGCGTCCTCCTCGTAGATAGCACCGGCAGCCTGGATGTAAGCAAACGCGATAAGGCGGAGTCATCCCCCCTCAGGCTCCAGCACATTCTTGAACTCGCCCCCTTTAAACACAACACGTTTGGCTCTCGGCGATAAAGGCTAATAGATTTAAATACTATGCTAATACATTTGTTGTTGTCAGAAATAAGTTAAATTAGAAAGTGTAAATAGTATGTGGAGTAGCCTGGAATAAATACTGATCAAAACGGTGATACTGTGAATGTCAAGTAGTATTGTGGAGTGCAACTTTTTCTTGTCGAGGGTTTGCCACAAAATGAAAATGAGGAAAACAGGAATGTCCCACAGTACAGCATTAAAGGTGTCTATATAAACGGAGTACCGTATTTTTGGGGCTATAAAGTGCACTGGATTATAAGGCGCAGTATCAAATAATATGTCAGTTGTGTCATTGTCCACACATAAGGAGCATCGGATTATAAGGCACAATAAGAGAAACAAAACACGTGTCGGATAAATCGAACTTTATTCAGGTCATTTACAATAACTCTCAGTTGTAGCTAACACAAAAATACAAGTTTAACAGTTGGTGATTTGGGCATCAAACATGCCCGGATCCTCTCAACATTGTTCAGTTTTAACACAAAAATACAAAACCTGAAATCTGCATGGTGCATGTCTCTTAACAGGTGCATTTTGGGTCCTTGTACAGCACACGGCAGAACTACCGGTATGTTGCACAGTCGCCCTATATGTGGCCAACATATTACTCCTCCTGACTCGCCCACTAATACCTTATTAGACTAATGTGGACAACATCAAATCGGTTGGAGGTTAAACTCAACCAAAGGTCACACATAAGGCCACTGGATTATAAGGCCACGGTGGATTTTTGAGAAAATGTCATGATTTTATATGCGCCTTATAGTCCAAAAAATACAGTATATGACCAGGGCTATAATAACAAGAGAAATGAGAAATAGTTTTGCTCACAGTAAAGACGGTTACACACCACAGGATTTTTCGGTCTTAAACGATTTTTAAACATGTGACAAAAAGCCACACCACTTACACAAGGAGAACCGCAAGATATAAAGTTGTGAGTGCGATTACGTGTGCTGTTTCCTGTCTACAGTAAAACCTCTCGCTTTGAAGATCAGAGCTGCACTTCTAGTTTAAATACGAGTCAAAACTGCGTTATTATTATTTGTGAAATGTGGTGCAGTACTTCAGATACAGGATTATTAAAGCATAAAATATTGCTAATCTCCAGCATCACCTCGATCCGTGCGCCGTGTCAAGGTAAAGAGACACATGAAGAACTATTTTGCCTTTTTACTTGCCTCCAACTGGATTAATAGCGCGGTTTTGTGGGCTGATGTCATTATTTGCGAAGGACAAGTTTTATGGATAACGTGAATGAGATGCTGAAGTCTGAAGTCTTTATTTTCGCTCTATCCTGAGTTTGTATCTTGCGTCTCTGCGTCTGTCGCTCTGTTTTATCAGCTGTTATATGAGCGTTTCTGATGTTTGGTGGTTACGATCTGACACTGACTCCACACACGAGGAGCAGCAGCTTTAAATTCACACACGAAGACACAAAGTCAAGTCACGTCTTTCTAAACTCAGGGAGAAGAAATTGCAGCCAAAATTGGGGAAAATTCTGCTGTAGTGTAAGAAAAGGATTTAAGTAGGACGTTTTTTTCTGGGTTTAATGCCAGGTTGTGGAACTTTCCAGGCATCTCCAAGCAGGTAGCCGACCACCCACTAGAACTTGTATTATTAATTTCACAGCGCACATGTCAGGGAGTGTTAATATTTGAGAGAAGGCTGGAATATGAGCTGCCAAACATGTGTTTCTGAACATGTTTACAGAAGTCCAAACCTTCAGATTGCATTTTGATTTGAATATGTGAGTAATCTTGCAAACATTCTGAGACTGGTCTAAATCCCAATAGCCCGTGCACTTTCCCTATTGTGTGTTATTCTGTTTTCTACCCTTTACCGTCGGTAGCCCCCCTGCTGTGACTGCGCTGTTGCCTGTTCATACATCACTCCTCTCGCGGCTCTTAACACCACAGATAATTACTCAAGGCTCCTGGGGAAGTGCGAGCCTCTGAAACCTCGTTAGAAACTGGTTCTGATCAAAGCTTGTGTTGTCTTCTTCTGTCTCTGTAAGAAATGTTTACTCCACAACCACCGCTAGACCACTATACTGCAAAAAAGGTAAAGAGATGGACTGGAATTCAGAATATTACTACTAGTTCTTACTACTACTAACTGCACTGTTACATTGCATCTATAAATTAGTTTAAAGGGCCATATTATGCAGTTTTCTGATCTATTCTATAATGTTGTTTACTCTTTTTGAGCTTTGAAGATGTAGAGAGACTAATAATAATGGATTACTCAAATGTGTGGGTGAAACAAATGAAACTCGAGATGTTTTTTGGATGAGGAACAACCTTATAACATGACTTTAAAGCAATTTTGCACAGCATGACGTCTTGAATTTAAGCGATTAAAGATCGTTCAAACGTTCATGAGTCACTCCAAAAGCAACTTCAGCAGGGTAAATTAGAAGGAGAAACAACTACAACGTGATTAAAAGCTCTGAAAAGTCGATTTTGCATGTCCAATAGCTCCAATAGTGGATTAGTCATGATTATTCCAATTAATCAATGCAGAATTACAAATGAAGAAGAAGAAATAAAGATAAAGCGTTTTTTTTCCCGCAATCTAGACTTATCTAAAGAAGAGTTTTTGCAGCGGATAAAGTTTGTAGACGTTCCTTTTTACAGTGCAGGAGGACTGAGGGGCTGTCTCTCCCCGCAGGAGTTTACAGGGGCATTAGCGAGAGGAAACTGGTGTGATGGGTAATTTAGCTTTTTCATGAGGCTTATTTAACCCAGAGGGGGGAGAGGGACACTCCGGAGGGATCGCTCTGTGCCCACCGCTCACACATGACAAATTTGAGATGTTTGGCTCAGCTTGGAGAAGATCGATCAGTGTGGTTTTGGACAGAGCTGCACGATCTATCACAAGGACTCATATAATGGCCATCGCACAAGGTTCAGCTTCAAGATTTGAGGAATATTAGAATGGAAAAAGTCACATGTTCATAATGATTTCCTTTATTTTGTCCACTTTTTTAAGATGTAACTTTTTCCTGCTTGTCTCTATGAAGATATTATTACTTTCCCTATAATGTTTCAGCTTGGCATTGTCCGTTTCCACCAGGCCAAGTCATTTTCTAACAATAAAAGCCTTTGCAATCGAATATGCAAAATAGATATAGATATTTAACGCCATACTGTGGAGTTTTCCTGCCAAAACAAAGCAATAACCATAAGACAAGCAGGTGACAAAATGAGACCACTGCGTTGTCTGCAGCTGCTCTACTTCAGTTTCACTTCGTTGTATCGACACATTTAAATAAAAATCCGCTCCATTTCCATTTTTGCTTAAATTAAAGAGCGTATTATGCAAAATGGAGTTTTTGGAGCTTTCTGCGCCGCTATAACGTTGCTCCCTCGTCAAAAACAAAGAGGTTTTATATGTCATCCATGCATCTGTGAGTAATCTCGTGATCCCCCCGTTTGAACCCTCCTCTCGGTTAGCGGTACAATCATATCCAAGACTCACCCACGCTCCAGGACCGCAATTTTCCATAAATATACAAAATCAGGATACAAAACAATACACTACAATTGCACAAACGTGACGCGCGCCGTTTTTTCATTAACGAAACGCATAACAGTTGTGATGTGATATCGCTCTGAAGGGGGAGTGACCCAGAGCAGAGAGCAAAGGGAGCGTTTTGCATCAGCCTGCGAGTGTGTGTGTGTTGTGCTGTTTTGTGCGCCTCCTCCTTGAGTAAACCGTTCCCCTGAGCAGCCTCCGGTCTAAATGAGGAGGTCCTGGCCTTGGTTTGGCTCTTTGCATTTCTCACTCTCGCTTGAAAATGCAGAGTCTGGATGAACTTTGTCGACCCGATCGCTCCACTGTTCCTCCTCCGTCTTTAATTTAACCTTCTGTACGCAAAAATATCCGCTCTAGTGAACATTACTTCAAATCTGAATATCTTTTTTTTTTTGTTTAACCTGTTTTGACTTGTGTAGATTTATTTATTCAGTTATACGAACGTTAGAAAGACGAAAGTTTAAGCGAAAATGGCTTGAATAAGAAAAATCTCAACCCACTAACTCAACAGAACATTTTGCTATATAACATGTTCATGTACGCCATTTTGAGGACGTTCTACCGCTCAACAAATGTCTGATTTTGCTCCTTAAAACTAGAAAAAAATGCACTTGTTTTTAGTTAAAAGGCACTAGAAACAAGAGAAATGTACTTATCAAGAAATCATAAAAGAACAAAATCTATCTAGGGCTTCATAAATCTCAAAATAAGATAAAGTTACTTATTTTAAGCAATAGTCTAAGTAGTTAAGTGATCTAAAATAAAGCATAAAACCTAAAAATACTCATGTAATGTCTTAAACAGCATCACTAACACTTGTTTCGATCGATTTGTGTGTATTCTAGCTAATTTATAGATATAAAAACTAAATAAGAAAAAATAAATCTTGAAATAAGCTTAAAAATCTGACATATTTAGCAGTCTTTTAGGAAATATCCCATAAAACAAGATAAATAAGATTTTTTTGGTCAGATTTAAGAGAATAAATCTTGCATAGTCCAAACTACTCAAAATAAGACACACTTTCTGAATTCAACTTTTTTCAAATCTTCTTTCTTGGAGTTGTTTTCGGTTTATTTGCTCACATTTTCTCACGTTGACTAGAAAATGCAGAGGTTTGATGAACTTAGGCGGTTGGCTGGACTCCACAGGGCTTCTATCGTCTGTTGGCTTCTGGATGAGCTCAGTCTGTCGTAATATCACCATCTTCTCAATAACCGCAGGGAAAATGTCTTTTTTTGTACATCTTGTTTGCCTGCTACTTCATACACTGCAAAAAAAAAAAAAGGGCGAAAAAACGAACAAACCCACAACATGAAAGATGGGGTATTATGCAAAACTGACTTTTTGGAGTTTTGATCATGTTGTGACATTGTTCCCTCCTCAAAAACAGGCCTGAAGAGGCTTTAGACGTAATCCATGCATATTTGCGTTATCTAGAAATCTCTCCTGGGCTCATAGAAGTGTAATACCCCCATTTTAAGTGTTTATATAAACCAATGTGTGGTTTGAACTCATTTTGATTAACCTAAATTATTATTTGAGTGGCCTCAGGGCACTTTTGACTTTTAATGGAATAGATTAAATACACTGTTATTTTATTTTATTTTA
>KN506947.1:3037-15761 GCA_000787155.1 Scartelaos histophorus
ATTGAATAAATGTAACGTAGAGCTGTTTAATGTCACACTGCGGAACATTCCAGGCAGAGCAATGACATCTCCATAGAAACAAGCAGGTAACAGACCCCCGAATCAAAAAGTTACACAGTGCAACTTTAATAAAAAGATGTAACTGCACAAAATATGGCTACACTGCTCCCCTACAGGTTTGTAGTAAATTTATTTTGCAGAATAATCCAAATTAGTCCCAAAAATATCGGCAGAGCTTAGCTGCCATCGGTTGCTATGGATACTAAACAAAAAAAAGCCATGCAAAAAAAAAAAAAACCATATTGGTCGATCTCTAGACTTTTATTTATGTTGATATTATATCAGTGTTTCCTCATCATTAATTTAGTTTAATTAGAGTTTAACTGATTCATCCATGTTAGAGTAACTCTGTATTGTCTTTCATGCATTAGTGGCATTAAAAAAAATCAGTTTTCACCTACCCCCTATCCCTGCCCATTTCCCCTGTACTTACTGTGATTGTCAATGGTCACATAGAATTTTTTTCAACACAATTCAGTTTAGATCAGTATTGCAGTTTCACATTGTGTAACTTTTCTGGCGTTATTACTTTGTCTGCAACGTTTCGCAGTTTGATATTAAATCTTTCTATCGTCATGGAGACCAAACCAGACCGAGCTACAGGTCGGATCTGTGGAGAGGCAGCACCGCTCGGTCAGAATACCTGTTTTTGTCGCCATTTCTAAGCTGTAATTGAATAAATGTAACTCGGCAATGCTGTTTTATGTCGTTTTGTGGAACATTCCAGGCAAAGCAGTGACAAATCCAAAGAAACAAGCGATGTACGTCTAAAAAATGTCAAATAATGCTCATGACATATGTTATAATTTCCTCCAAAAGCATAATGTCTACTTTAAAATTACAAATAGAATCACTTTATTAAAAATGATTGTCCTAAAATGATAGTACAGTCTAGAAGTGGTACATTTGTTGTGCATGTAAGCCTGTGGAGAGGTTATATTTAATTCATCCCCTTCGTTCCAAGTGCCCTTTAGCCAGAAAACTATTTAGGTGCATCCGGGACTAAGACATAACGTATTGACACAGCCCCGTCGCCCTGAGGTCACAGCCGCCTCCCTTCACGGAGATAATGACCCTGTAAATGATTAAGAGCGCGGTTAAAGATCTGCTCTTCAGGCCCCGCTCCGTTTCTCAGCCTTTCTCCACCGGCTCAGCGGCGCCCCCTCGCGGTGATGCCCGGAGGTGCGCGTCGTCTGGCTGCCGTCGGTGCTTTTCTGCTTAGTCACCAACCAACACTCTGACAGCTGAGAGGATGGATCTGCAGCGGGGCACGGTTTGCGCACGGCTGCTGATGTATGGCGCATGTGATGGATGAGCGCGCCATTCATAATTCCACCCGCGGACAGTGACGCATGACCGGGCCAGGGGGATGTAGATTAAAATGGTGATGCTCTTGTTTCCAGGGAGTCAACACGGTGGAGTCCTGTAAAAAACACACCTGCACTGCAAACCCCTCTGATCTGGCCCTGATTTTAAAAACTTATATCAGGTTTTTTGTCTTGTTTTCAGTTTTTTTTATCCACTTACTAGTTCTGAGACTGTTTAATTCTAGTCTAGAGTTTATTATAAGATAACTTGCTAAGTAAAATGCTGCATGGACAGATAATTTCACTATTTTTAAGGCATTTTCCGATAGATTTAAGTGTTTTTATCTCAAACAAGTGTGAATGAAACAAAACACAACTCCCCACTGCAAAAAAGTCATCCCTTATAATTAGTTTGTCCTTAGCATTTTCATTTTCATTTAAGTGCTTTTTATCTCAAACAAGTGTGACTGAAACAAAACACAACTCCCCACTGCAAAAAAGTCATCCCTTATAATTAGTTTGTCTACATCTCCAAAGCTTAAAATGCTTTGTTTCCCCTTGTGATGTCATGAAGCGGTAGTTTTTATGTTAACAGATTTTATCCAGCAATTAAAATGATTCTAGTGACATTGTATGGAGTTTAAAAGCACAGTGAAGCACTTCCTGTATTACCTGTATTACTCAGCCCTTTATTTTTATTATATAAGATTTATTTTTGAAGAGGAAATAGCATTATAACGGAGATCAAAAAGATCAGAGTAATATGGGCCCTTTAAATAAAAGTAGGTCACAGATACAGGACAGAGCAAAATAAAATAAAAATAGAGTGAAGTAAATATTCTATTGGTTTTCGGTGCTTTCAATATATAAAAATAGCCTAATTCATACATTATTTAGTACGCTATGACATACAGATTTTGAGAACTAGAGTCAATAGTGATCTTATAAATAATATATAGCAAAAGAATTCCTTCTAGTCAGATCACGCTGGGGGTAAAATCCAAAACATGGTGAATAATAAAAAACAAACAGGGGTGTAGAAAGTGCAGATGCTGTTCTGAAGTAAAAGTGGGTTATGCTGTAAGTTTTAGTAATGTAAAGTTAACTCTCCACTGGCAGAAACTTTAACAATAAATATATAACAATAAATAATGTCTTAATCAATTCAGTTCCAGTGGAAAAGTGAAGGATTTTTGACTGAGAAGTTACCTACTGCTACTTCAATATCAGCTGAGAGGCCAGACAGAGATGATTAGTATTATTAGTATTATTAGTATTATTGGTATTATTGGTATTATAGTATTATTAGTATTATTAGTATTATTGGTATTATTAGTATTATTGGTATTATTAGTATTATTAGTATTATTAGTATTATTAGTATTATTGTATTTATATGATTTGACAGAACATCAGTTAAAAAAAGTAGAGTTGTTGCCTGATAAAGCTGATTACTTTAAATTTAAAATATAAAAGCAATTCTAAAAATTTACCATGACTGCTATTTATTTGTTGTCTTTACTTTAGTGTTTGTATTCAGGGAGATTTTTTTTATTTTATTTTTTTTAAATATCGAGACTGTAACAGAACCTAAAAATCGTAGGAACAATGTCCACACGGATACATTTCATTGATGCACAGAAGGCGGGTCATACTTTGATTGACACGTTTTAATCCAATAGACTTTCCGAATGGAGCTCCGTTCAGTGACGCACTGACCAATCAGCATCGCCAGAGGAGCCACGCGCCGCGACGTGCTGGATGTAAACACCGCGAGGAAAGTGACCGGTCAACTTTAACACAGGAAAATCCCAAGTTTAGGTGTTTTAAAATGATTTTGGACACTTCATGACATTTTATCTGATGTAGTTTAGCGTCACTTTGAAGCAGTGATTGAAGAAGGACACTTGTCAATACATTTTATTATGGGACTTGTGGTATAATAATGATTTTCGGAGATGCTGTGGTCAGTTTATCGTGGATTAAGGAAAGCTGCTGTCAGTGCATTGCAGTCGAGGTATGACACACGCTTTATTCAGTGGATCTTTAGACTAACTGTTGTGTTTGGAAAATCTTTAACATTTTCTCTTTCATTTCTTTGCTCTTATCTGCATCATTTTCATATTCAAAACCTCCTTAGATATAAACAATCTAAAGGAAATGAAATTACTCACATAAGGTGTAACTGGATAGCTCAAGAAATCAGATAATGATAAGATTTGTGTTACCAATAATTATCCATATTTAAAGAAGAAAGTAATCCTCACTGTAGTTCTTCAAAGTTCCCACATTTTTCAGTGACACCACAATGTGACGTTTCAGATAAAGCCCTTCTCTTTATTCTTTTGCACAATTTTTTGTCTTTGGACCCAGTCAAAGTGTTTGTTGGATGTGCATGTCTCTACTACATATGTTAACTTTGCAGGTTTTATACATATTTGAATGGATATGTGTTTTTCCCCTCTTGCAGTAGAGGACCTCCACCTGTCCGACGCCTGCTGTGCACCTCTGATTATGGTAACTCAACCAGACTGGCCGATGCGGACACTATTTTCGCCCTGTCGTCAGGTCACGGCAGGTGTGGCGTCGCGGTGGTGAGGGTCAGCGGTCCGGCCTCTCTCTCAGCTCTGAGGACCATGGCTGGACTCAGGCACAAACCTCCACCCCCACGGACAGCACTGTTACGCAGCATCACAGACCCCAGAACCAAAGAGGTGCTGGACCGTGGGCTGGTGCTGTGGTTTCCAGGTAGTTATTTGATGCAGTGCAAGTTTTTGTTCCACATGGATAGACTCAATAATTAAAGAAATGTTATCCATACACAAGGATTAAACATTTGTATTTTAACATCAAAATCAAAGAATTCTCACTTGTGTCACTGCCATCAGTATCAATAAGACTCATTCTCTAAATCTAAAAAACTGCCCCATGTAGCTGGTCAGGGGTTAGAAACCTGCTCATCTCCATGGAAATATTCTGCCTTTGCCTGGAATGAACATCTATGTCTCACATTCATTAATGAAAGGTGTTTTATTGCTTAAAGGTTAAGTAATCATCATGTTTTATTCTGTGCTTGTTTGTTTAGGCCCACACAGCTTCACTGGAGAGGACAGTGCAGAGTTCCACATCCACGGTGGTCCAGCTGTGATCTCTGCGGTTCTACAGGCTTTAGGTAATAAACTTTCAAGACACCGATGTGCAAAATCAGATCAATCAGACAATTAAGTGTTAAAGTGAACCTGCAGCATATCCAGTTAATGTCAGAAAGGAATAATTAAATAAACAGATGATACTAAATTATGTCTAATGTCTCTGTTCACTTCGGAAACAAAATTAATCTAGTATCTAATTGAAAGTACAATTTAAATAATAATAATAATAATAATTAATTGCATTTATATAGCGCCTTTCAAGATACCCAAAGTGCTTTACAGTTCATTATTCTTATATGGTCACAATTAGCAAATTTGAAAGAATTTTTATTTCATTAACATAATTTCTTGTGCAACTCTAGTTTAGACCTTTACAAACATATGTATCTTGGACATATGTTGGACATGTTAACACTGTGTGCTTTGTGCTTTGTTACAACCATTAACACAAAAATCACAAATCTTATCAAAATTTGGTGCAGTTTGAAATGTAATCACAAGAGGGCAGTGTAATATAAACGTTCGTATTGTGTTTTGTCACTAAACCTTTAACCAGTTAACATTTCATGTTGCTGAGTGTACAGTAATGTCTAATGTGAAGTGTGTCTTGTGCCTGGGCATATGACAAACTCAAAACTTTGTGTTTATGAAAAAGAATCTCACCTTTGGGATAATAAAGTCAAAAGTCTAAAATTCAGAACAGAACTTTACTGATCTACAATTTTAAACCTCGGTTTTTTGGGCTGGGGTCCATCTGGCTCCCGCTGCTACTGTTGTCACTTTATCCTAATGAGATGTGAAAAATGAGTTTGAACACAATGAAACTTTAACCTTTTTAACCCTTCATAGTGGAGCTTTCTCTCAGAGTGACCCTGGCCTGACTCTGACGCTGACCTGTTGTTTGCTTCTCTGAGCTGTTTCAGTGCGTCTTAAGTCTGATCTGTGATGTGTGTACGGCGCAGGAAGCGTGGCTGGCATGCGGCCGGCTGAAGCTGGGGAGTTCACACGGAGAGCGTTCCAAGCGGGGAAGCTCGGGCTGACTGAGGTTGGTCAAGGCAACAAAAACACAACCAGATAAACAAGGTCAGATGAGGGCCTAGAGCAGTGAAATGGTCAGAGTGTGTTTCTATTGTTATATTCGGTCGTGGGGAAGGTACCAGCCAACAGCGAGGTTAATACAGGTTAAATGATCAGGTCGGGAAGTGATACTCGCTGGCAGTGTACTTATTTAAGTTGTTCTTGTCTCTGAGGACTGGAGACTTTAAATTTATTGCTTCTGGCAAAGTCGACCAGCGTTGTTGTTGTCAGCTGGCAAAACGTTCATAGAAAGGCATTATTATCATCCAGAACAATACAAAAAGCACGGTCAGAGTTTAAATCTTTCGTGGAGAAGGTACCAACAACAAGGTTATTACAGGTTAAATAATCAGGCGTAATCCTCCTGGTGGTGCAGTGGTTTGAAGCATTCAACATGTGTCTCTATTTAGGACTGTGTTGTTGGAACAATGGACCAGGGTTGGCAGTGCCTTTACCTAAATATAGTTTTTTATGCTCCTTATGTGGACAGGCCACCCTCACATGGAAGCTCAGAACCTCCAGACTTCACTCACTGAGCTGCAGAGGCTGCACTAGCACTAGCACTGATTTATGATTGGCTGCAGGAGCTGAGGTTTAAGTAGTAACGATTCAGATTAGACATCGACAATATGCATTTTTCCATGTTCAATGCCAATACCGGTGTTTTAGTTTTTCAATTTTTCCATGGCCAATGTGTGGTATAATAATCTAATTTGACTTATAATACAAACTCGCCCATTACTTTGTTTTAGAACACACTGGATGGACGAGCAGTCACATTTTTCCACTACCCTCTTTGGACTTGTTCAGAGGCTTTATGTGTACGTGCACATTTAGGCAGCTGGTTGGGCCCAACAAAAAACTGTCCTCTGCTGGAGATTTAAAGCCGATACCAATATACTAAAAAGTGCAAATATCAACAACCGACACTGAAAGTGAAAGATTCTTTGTTTCTTATCAGTAAAAGCTGCATTTGATATCAATATGTTTATTACTCATATACTCATATCTGGAGCTTGGTCATATTTATGAAACTTGAAATATAAATCTCACATGTCCCAGTTTTAATCTTTTAATAAATGCCCCAAACACAGTGTTTTAAACTGAACCCTGAGGTGTTTCTGTGCAGGTGGAGGGTCTGGGGGACCTGATCCATGCAGAGACTGAGGCCCAGAGGAGGCAGGCGCTCAGGCAGATGTCTGGAGACCTGGGGCGCCTTTATCAGGACTGGAGCAGCAGACTCAAACGGGTGAGTCCTCATCGGATACACAATTCACATTTTATCGAGATTCAGTCGTTTATATTTGCCAATGATCAGCTTGGGTGTTTTTAATCAAGAGGTCCACATCCTCTGTTAGTAAGAGTTTGGTTTGGAGCGGACTTCACACTTTGGAGGAAGAAATTTGGCATTTTTTTATGTTAAATGGCAGTGATTCAAGGTCTTTATTGTCTGTGTTAAGGACATGTCAATACGAGGAATAACAAGGGTGTTCCAAATGGAAAAGTGGAAATCACACAATCACACAACAAACTGAAAACAGAGAAATGGAGATTATTACGAAAACAAACCTTGAACCCAATTACAAGATTTAAGGTCCTGTATTACTCTAAATTGATGTCAGCTTTAAGTCGTGTTATAATGTTGTTACCTCATCAAAAACATGCCTGGAGCTGTGTTTTGTTTCATTCACACATGTTTGAGTAATCCTGCTTTATTAGTGCGTCTGTCAAAGCTCAAAATGCTCTGTTCTACCTTGTGATGTCACGAGGCGGTCCTTAACGAAGTTAAGGAGTTTCTTTTACCTATAGTTCAGCAGAAATCAGCAATTCCTGGGCTAAAATCATATTATATTATTTTATCATATCAGTTTAAAAACACAGTGCAGCACTTCCTGTATTACCACATGACATCACAAGGTGGAACTGTGTTTTTTCAGAAACTCAGGGTTTGTGTGTTAAACATGTTTGAATGAAACAAAACACAACGCCAGATGTGTTTGTGATGAGGAAACATTATAACAGATCAGAAATGAGCATAATATGAGCACTTTAATGATATTTAAAGACGCACTATGTAACTTTTTGGATAGACGGTTGTTTCCATGGTGATGCTATTGCTTTGCCTGGAATATTCCTCAGTATGGCATATGGCATCGAATGTATTGAACGAAAAGCAGCTGTCAAACAGGCCAAGTTACATGTCAGATTAGCATAATCTGGGCCCTTTAATGATATTTAAAGACGTACTATGTAATTTTTTGGATAGAAGGCCTCATAGACGGTTGTTTCCATGGTGATGCTATTGCTTTGCCTGGAATATTCCTCAGTATGGCATATGGCATCGAATGTATTGAACGAAAAGCAGCTGTCAAACAGGCCAAGTTACATGTCAGATCTGTGGAGAGGTGACTCCACTTACAGTCAGGACACCTGCAACTGAAGTTTAATGTTGTACGGTGGAACATTACAGCCCAAACCACCTTTTCCATACATTCCGCCTTGAGGATGCCAAGTCTCGTCTGATCTCGAAAGCAGAGCACTGGGCCTGGTTAGCGCTGAGACTGGAGATACTTTTTGCAGCCGATATCAACTTCCCTTGGGGGTGGGACGCTAACTGTCGGCACTGCTCTGTCTGAAGCTTTTTCCCCAATTTAGACTCGAATTAGTCACTCTCATTTTCACAAAAATTAAACTTCTAAACAGGACCATGAGTGCTCGTGTCGATCTCTGGCTCTTGAAAATAAGTTGAAATAAGTTTTCTAATCTGTGTGCATTGTGTCTCCATGGTAATTGTTGGACATTGAACCATAGAAACACACGTAGAGCAACCCAAGCCTGGTGTCACTGCAAATTATCAACACCGGTGGCAGCAATGGCTCAAGTGCATCCGGTCATTGTGTGGAAATTGGACTTGTTTTTGTGTGTAAAATGATTCTGATTTAAAGTCTTGTTTATGTTCATGAAATTAAGATTGACAGAATTATTTAGCATTTTTAAATGGAAACGCTTAATGATATTATATTGTTTGATTGATTGATGCAAGGAAAAATGATTGTAATAGTTTTTTCCCTATTGCTCAGCTGTGCCCTAAATCTCTGGCAAATTGGACGTCCTCCTCCGTAGTTGAAACATTTATTGAGCAGAATTACACAAACAGACCTCAAACGAACTTCCCCCGGTGGACTTTATGCGAATGACATTCTGTGAAATCCCTGTGTTTTGGAAAGACACAGGTTGTACTGTGAGGGACTGTGCTTTCAGGTCAGGGCTCGGTACTTTCACAGCTAAAACAATGCATTTTCTCTGCTCCTCTGCCGACCCCACAGCTGTATGGACAGTTGGTATGTTATCTTTGGGGGATAGGTGGCTTCCTGTTATTATCTTGGTGGAGTATGTGACATTCAGCGCATGTTAATACGAAGAATAACAAGGGTGTTCTGCATGGAAAAGTGGAAAAACATGTAAGAAATCACACAACAAACACAAAGGTCACACAGAGAGACGGGGCTGGAAGAAACTGAAGTGGTGACGCCTTTGAAAACAGTTTTGAATCTCAGTTACATGAGTTTGAATAAAATTTAAAAAGCCCATATTAGGCTATTTCCATATGTAATGATGTTGTTTCCTCATCACAAACAGTCCTGGAGTTGTGTTTTTTTTCATTCACACATGTTTAACACACAAACCCAACTGCATATTTAGGCTTAGTCCTTCTCTCAAACTGAAAACACTTTGTTCCACCTCGTGATGTCATGTAGTAATACAGGAAATGCTCTACTGTGTTTTTAAACTCTATACACCTTCATTAGAGTCATTAGGATAATTTTAGCCTTAGATTTGTTAACGGTAAAAAGTAGCTGTAAACTTGTAAACTACAGTTACGTGACAAGGTGGAACAGAGCATTTTGAGCTTTAGCAGATTTATAATAAAGTTACTCAAACATGAATGAAACAAAACACAATTCTAGGTATGTTTTTGGGGAGATAACAACATGGCTTAGAGCTGCAAGAATACATTTTGTGCAATATAGGACCTTTAAAACTCAAATGCCTCCATGGAGAAAAGCAGGTGAACAGTGCGCCTCAGTCTGGTCTCACTCATTTGAAGATTGAATTGTGGTTCTTTTGTCCATCACCCAAACCCATGCAGTTTAGCGCTGTGTTGTTCTCATCTGTTGCTCTTGGCTCCACTCACAGTGACCACATTTGAACGTTTCACCTGTCTGGGTTCAGGCCAAGCTCTGCTCTGCTGTTACGGCCATTATATATGTAGAGGCATCGCTTTCCAGGCATAACCCCCAGAGAACTGCCTTCAACTGTTGTCCTAATGCTTTTCCCAGAACCAATCCGAAGCAAATTTGTTTTGGAGAAGACTTTCTGGGAAACTGGCACTGCAATATCAGAGTGCTCCATCTTTACTATGCAATATTCAGGTGAAAGACGTTCGTACAACAATGTAATCTTACTATGTGGCTTCCACTTTTATAATGAGCCTATAATTAAAATATGGAAATCTTCCTGCTTTTGTGAAGCAGCACCACTATTGTGTCAATGTCATGTATGGAGATTTATCAGTGTTCTTTGGACAGACAGTGTGCCCTGTTATCAAATGAAATATGATAGTTTTCAACATAACTTTAATTTATTTTGATTTCCTCAACTTAAGAAAAGACTGACCCTGGTCTTCAGGGTGAAAGAGTCATTTTTTTTGCAGCCATTTCAAACTCAGAGAAACTACAAACTCCGTCAGTTTGGTCTGGACCTCCTCTGTCTTTGGACTCCTCCAGGTTCTGAGACTCCAGAGTCCAGGCCCGTGGGACAGAACAGAACAGAGACTGTATGTCCTTATGATGAATAATGGAGAGTAACTCTTGTCTCAGCCTGGACATGTCGTGTTTTTCCATTGCTGTTCTGTGCCATTGTTCTGTACAGATAATCTATTGCCAGGATAATAGGATAATGGTATGTGCTTGAAGATGTTCACCTGGGCTCCTTCCTGTCACATGTCGTTAGCATAAACAATAAGACTTAAAAATACCTCGACCTTTGACCTTTGTGTCTCTGTTCCTTTAGAGCCTGGCACATGTCGAGGCGTTCATCGACTTCAGTGAAGACGAGCTGATCGAGGAGGGGGTCCTGGACCAGGGTGAGTGATGAGCGAGGGGGCAGTTCTGTGTATAAAGCCTCTGTCAGTATAGGTCCTCCCTGGGGCCCAGGGCCCGGTCTCCCTCAGGAGAGGAGACTTTCCTGTTTGGATCTTCAATGACCGTCGTGTGAGCTGTTCTCACTGTGGAACCAGCGCTGTCCAAACTCTGAACTGTATTTCCTGAAGGAAGCAGGAGGCCAGGGGACTCCTTCAAAGCCTGCTGCCCTGCCACTCACAGCAGCTCAGGCAGAGGCGATGGCCTTAGTGGAGTTTCCCATGGTCCTTTGCATCTGAGTGTGTTGTTATTATGGGATGTCTCCAGAGACAGATGTGCACATCTGTGGGATTGTCACAGATGTTACATCTGACACACTAAAGCTTAAGCCATTGTTTGTTATAGTGTCTCAGCAGACGCTTATGAAAAGCTTCTGTATCAGGGGAGATGAGTTCAGTCTCCATTACTGAGGCTGCATCCTCATGTTTTGATCTAATAGTAAATGTATCTGAATACAAAACATGTTTATAATGTCTATAATAATGATCTTCAAATTTCATTGTGGCTTGTCAAAGTCTGTAGTCAGCAGAAAGACTTGATCTCAGTCATGTGATTTTATGTAGCACTGTTTTAGTTGCTGAGTCACTTTTACAATTTCATGTATTATTTATTCACAGTGGTAATGCATTACTTCTGTTGCCACACCTGCCCTGGGGCAGACTGACAGATGTTAGGCTCCCAATCAGCGCCATAGGCCCCTCAGACCACCATCATTAAGAAGTGTATGATGAGCACTCGAACCACCTCTAAACCTTGACCTACTGACCCACTGATCTTTCAGGGGTCAAGTCATCACCATCCAAATGACAGAATCTGTATTAACACATAAGATATTAAAATGTTTGTTGATTTACACTTACACTGTAACGTGACATAAATACACTTGTGTGTTGTGAAGGACTTTGCCCTTTAGTGTAAAGTGTAAACAGACGAGGCCCTGACCCATTTGTGTCCAGACGCTGGTCCAGACTCTGGTACCAGCCTCGTCACCAGCCTTGTCCTACAAAGGCTCTACATTCTTCTACAAGGCCGAGAAAGTGAAGTCGTGCTCTAACCTTCGTCACATCCTCTTCCTCTGCGTTGTCTCCTCACAGTGGACCGGTCCATATCTCAGCTCCAATCTGAGGTAGAGCGCCACCTGCAGGACGAGCGCCGCGGGGAGAGGCTGAGGAGCGGCGTCCACGTGGTCATCGCTGGAGCCACGAACGCAGGGAAGAGCAGCCTCCTCAACACACTCTGTAAGACACACACCACACACAGGCCTCACACACAGGCCTCACACACAGGCCTCACACACAGGCCTCACACACACATCACACACACATCTCACACACAGGCCTCACACACAGGCTGACGGGGACCAAGAATTATTGTTTTTTTATTGTCTTCATATTGTGAAATCCAAATATTCTAAAATGTGTTTAGAAATGTTTAGGTTGCTTTTCAAGTGTTGCAATTCTAGTGTGAAATAATAATAATAATAATAATAATAATAATAATAATAATAATAATAATAATAATAATAATAATAAATATAGCCGCAAGCGGCGATGATCGGCCCTCGCTTGTGCCTGCGCCGCGCCCCACAAACGCTGCGCCCCGAAAAACGCCAAGCCCGCAAAACGCTGCGCCCACAAACTGCGCACCTTCAATTGCCGCCCTGCACACCTAACCCTCATCCTAATGTACACACACAGGCCTCACACACAGGCCTCACACACAGGCCTCACACACAGGCCTCTCACACACACCTCACACACAGGCCTCACACACAGGCCTCACACACAGGCTGACGGGGACCAAGAATTATTGTTTTTTTATTGTCTTCATATTGTGAAATCCAAATATTCTAAAATGTGTTTAGAAATGTTTAGGTTGCTTTTCAAGTGTTGCAATTTTAGTGTGAAATAATAATAATAATAATAAT
>KN506949.1:0-10402 GCA_000787155.1 Scartelaos histophorus
GGTCAAAATGATGTCTAATCTGCAAGTGTCTATGAAAGCAGCTACCTTTGCTTTTATGATACGAGTCTTTATTTAAACCAAGCCAACAAAACGGCACCTCAGCTTTAAATTTCAAGTTTGTGAGGAAAAACACTACGTAAAATGGTCTTGCAAGAAAAAAAAAAGTACAGCAATTAAAACAAACGTAAAATCTTCATGTTCATAAAGTTAAATTTAAATTCTAAAAAATGCTATTCGTGTTTTTTCTGTTTATTTGATTGTCGTACTTCAGGAGCGATGTAGTCCGGCGTTCCACAGAAGGTCTTGGTGGTCTCTCCGTCGTACATGTTTTCTTTGCACATTCCGAAGTCGGCGATCTTGATGTGTCCCTCCGAGTCCAGCATCACGTTGTCCAGCTTCAGATCACTGCGAAGGAGAAGAAAAAGAATCAGATGTTCAAATTATAACAACAAACCAGCCAGTCCATTATTATAAACCTCCAAAAGTTTTCTAAATTTCGCCAGATCAGATTTCCCCTTGTTCCTATTGACACTGTGAACATCTGTACCAGAAATGGAGCCATTAGGACGCCAGTAAAGGGTGGCACACTTTTTCACAATTTTTAAAAGTTCTACAGAAGAACTTTTGCGGAAACAGAAACTTGAACAATACAAAGATAAGTTTGCTCATTAATTATCTCTCCCAGTCTCCCTGTACTTGTAATAGAAATGTATGATGACTCTGTTTTTAGTGTCAGGCGAACTGTGGGTGTTAACATGCACCAGCCTAGCACCAGCAACCTCTGCAAATACAAGGACTGGCTGGAAACTCACTAGAAAATGTTCAAAATTCCAGCATTTGACTCCGCTATCCGGCAAAAATTGGTGAAAGGTAATTTTATGAACCACCCTAACCCTAACCTAGTCAATATGACCTCAGATGAACAGCTGTATTTAACTAAACAAACAAACAAAAAAACAGAACAAACTTTGAAATCAAAAAGTTTCTTCTACGTCAAAAAGAAAGAAAAAAAGCGAAACAGATATACGAGTTCTAAGTTGTACATTTTTCCTTTGCTTTCTTCCTAAAATAAAATAATGCATAAATAAATCTTTATAAAGCACTTTTAAAAACAAGGTTTATATATAAAGTGCTGCAAAAGCAGCAATTAACAAAACAAAAAGAAAAAAAAAAAAAAGAAAAAAAAGCACACAGAAGGTACACAAAAACAGACAATGATGCAACCAAACAAGTAACTAACTAAATAAATAATGAGAAGAAAAACAACTAAGGAATAAAATGAAGCTAAAAGCCATAAAAACCCATAAAAATGGGTTTTAAGAAGTGATTTAAAAATTGATACTGATGGTGCAGCCTTATTTCCTCAGGCAGGAGTGTTATAGTTACGTTATAGTTGTTTCCTCTGAACATTTACTCACCCAGAGTTGTATTTGGGGTGATTTGTGCATGTTTGAGCGATCTTTAATTGCTTATTTTCAAGACGCTATATTGCCAATTAACTTCGTTCTCCAATTTAATCGTCTTAATTGGTGAAATACATTTAATTCACTGCCGAGTCCAAAAAAAACAAAAAAAAAATCCATTATACAAAGACAGTTGTGCAGCTCTTTGTTGCAGTGACTTTTAGGTAACCTCTGCTTCCATTGAGCACCAGTTTTCTAACGGACCCGTTTCTTTTATTAACCAAAATTTAGAGTGTTAAAATTGATTCTCACAGAATCTTCATCATCATTTTAACATTTATTCAGGGTTTATATGAGTTCAATCTGTTCTAGAGTTAATTTAGCATTTTCAGAAATGTTAATTAAGTAACACTGGACAAAAGTTCCTGTTTAACCCCAAAATCAAGAGTTATATTAACATTTGGAGAGAAAATGTATAACACTTTGTAGGGTTATCCTGATTTTTTTTTAGTTAATAAATCAAGAGATATTAACATTTGGAGAGAAAATGTATAACACTTTGTAGGGTTATCCTGATTTTTTTTTAGTTAGTTTAGTTCTTTTTAGTTAATAAAATGAAACACATTTTGTCTTAAAAACAACCCTGATTTTTTTTTTTTTTTTGCCGTGTATGTCACAGACACAAGCACAATGTTTTCTTTGATTTTGTGGCATTTTATGGTTTCAGGAATAATAAATATACATGTGACTAAAAAAAAAAAGAAAAATTAAACTCTTTATTGACTCACCGATACACAATGTTTTTGGAGTGAAGGAAGAAAAGTCCAATGGCAATCTCGGCCGCGTAAAACCTTCAGAGCACAAACACAAAACGCACAAAATCGTCAGTTCTGTCGGTGTCGCAGTGGGACAGGGAACAGTGGTGGAGTGTACGAGCCGATTCTTACACAGCGTGAGGCTCCTTGAACTTGCCGACGAGCTGGATGTGGTACATGAGGTCCCCTCCGTTTATGTACTCCATCACAAAATACAATCTGTCCTGGAGCACAGTGGAAAAGAGGAGCAATGTCAGGCCAGACGTCATTTTACCTTGGAAAAACTAGCAACTATTAGAAGCTACAAATGTTGCACTGTCACAATAACACATTCTGAAGTGCGATATATCGAGGAAAGAAATATAAACGATAGAATTGAAGCTAATTTAGGCCACTGACACGACAACTAAAGCGGGATTATCCAAAACCTATTCTAAAAACAGCACAGTATATAATTGTAGAATGAAACACTTGAGTTTCCTATACGGCCCAAATGTTATTGCAGTACAGTCAAATAACAAAAAGTCCATCACTACTACAAAGAAAAAAGTACTCGCAATACTAAAAATATGGTTCAATCTGACATATACTGAGTCCATATAGTAATTATTGTGACAGATTTGACTTAGCAAACTGATTTATTACTTATCCCTCCAATATTTTTACCTTGAAGTTCGCTTTTTGCATTTGTAAAAAGTCAGATTAAACTCATGATTTGCAAGTTTTATCTGTCTAAATAACAATACATTGCCTCCTAGTACTTTTTTCCTGCATAAACAGTTTTTTGCATGAACTCCCACGCAGGTATCATCCTGTAAGCGCAGTTTCAGTCAGATACATAGAGATACAGAACAGTTTTGAGAGCTTTTGCCATGAGTATTACAGTTTTTTCTGTTTACAGGTGGTTGTGCTGCTAACTGTAAGCACTGCCCTGTCAGAAGCTCTATTAGGATTTACTCTGAGCTTTGTTATAATACTAACCAGAAAAAGTTTACTTAGTTGGAAATACAACAGATGAGATTATTTGTGTCTCTTGTACATAAAATTACTGTTATAACCTAACTAGCATTAGCAAACAGTTTTTCAGTTTAGTTACTTTCACCTTTTTTTTGTTAATTAAATAGCATGAATTGAGAATAATTTTTTCATTTGGGAAATTTTGACAATTTATTTTTAGTTAGCAGGTTGAGTTTTTTTTTTTCTCAAGGTATTTCCAACTGTTTTCAAATGTCCCTTTTTTACTAACAGCTCTTAGTGTGACTTAAAAACTGTGCAGGAGAAATCTGTAATTTTACCTGTGACGCAACAAAACGGGCAACATTTTTAGTTTTAGTTTTTGAGACTTGACTTTGGATTAATAAAACCTACATACAATACAACTCCAGGTATGTTTTTGATGAGAGGACAACATCAAAGTGGGTAAAAGGGGGTAAATTAAGAATATTTAGTTAATTTTGGTTATTTTGACAGTGTAGATTTAGTTAGTGGGTTAAAAATGTTGGGTTTGTGTCAAGGTATTTTGGACTGATTTCAAATTTAACTATTTTTTTTCTCTCATTTAAAAAAAAAATAACAGTGCACTGGCCAAATAATTAAATAAAAAACTGTTAAAACTATGGAAGCTCTGATCAGTAATGTATGAGACCATGAACGCTCGTATTGATCAGACAATCTTTAAACTTCTTTTGACAGTGGCCACATTTACATTATGTTTTTTAATTCTGAATTAAATAATTCACAATTAAATAGATTATTATTTTTATCACATTTGTATTATTATTTGTAGCCAGCGCACTTATTTAAATAACTGTTTCGGTTTGTGACTACGCGTGCACTGAATGACTGTAATTTAAGCGGAAAAAACTTTTACAGGATCGAGGAATGAATTAATTCGGGTTTAAAACAAATAATAATCACCCACTTAATTCTGAATAATCATTAGGAATTAAGCGTTTACATGGTCTTTTTAAAGCGGAATTAATTAATTGTAAACGGGGCAGGTGTTTGCTTATGTGTGCATTGTGTCTCCAGGGTAAGTGCTGAACATTCCACCACAGAGGAACATGTAGAGCACCCCCAGCGTGACGTCACTGCAAAGTACCAGTGGTTAGTGAAGTGTGTGGTAAATGAATGTTACCATGGTTTGGAAGCAGGAGTGCAGCTGTGTGAGGAAGGGTGGTTTTCCAGACAGGGCCAGCACCCTCTTCTCCACCATAGTGCACTCCACGTCATCGTCCTGGATCACCACGTCCTTCTTTAGGATCTTTATGGCATACAGCTCATCTGTGCCCTTCCTCTCTGCTAGCATCACCTGTTGGCAGAGCACGTTCGAATAATGATCCAAAAGCACACGGTTTAGGTGTCCATGTTCTTATTTGGACGGTTCCTACTCTTCTTCAACATTTCAGAACTTTTCCATGACTTTTTCATGACCTAAAGTGAATTTTCCATGACTTTACGCCTCCTTACAAGTGTAGAATTTAACACACCAGTATTATTAGTGCTAAATCTGAAATGTTAACCCTTCTCCCAGTGACCACAACCAGAGGGGGGCGGTAGAGACAACTTCCCCGTCATGAGTCACATTCCCGTTGGAGTGGCTGCACATATGCTCGGAAATAATCGTAATAGCCTAATGAGAACTTAACAGAACGCTGTAGTTGCGCGAAAGAAATACTAAAATTCCATAACTTTTCCAGGCTTGTCTAAATGACATTTTCAATTTCCATGACTTTTCCAGGATTTCCATGACCGCGGGAACCCTGAATTTGACCAAAACATTGCACAAAATCGGCTCTTCTACTGTTGATACCTCCTCAAATTGGACCTGGACTTGTGTTTTGTTTCACTCACACATGAATGAGCAACACTTTATTATTAGTCTATCTACATTTCCAAAGCTCAAAGCTCTGTTCCACCTTGTGATGTCATGAAGCTGTAGTTTTCATGCCAACAGCTACATTTTATCATTTTATTTAGCTGAGATTGGCAATTCCAGGGTGGAGATGATCACAATGCTTCGAGTGAAGGTGTATGGAGTTTAAAAAGTGCACTCAAACTCCAAAATATGCAGAATATGTGCGTTAAACATGCGTGAATGAAACGCAACCATAGACTGTATAAAAAAGTGGACTAAGCGAGTGTGACGTCACCCATAGCGTTCAGCGCCGCTCAAATGAGGCTCGCGATGCTAACGGCTACAGGAGCGAATCTGGAGCCAGGCTCTATGTTATGAATAGGATTTTTTTGACTAACAAAATAGCAAAAAAAAAATCAGGATCATGTAGAGCGGGTTAATAAAAACATTTTAAGACCAAGATGAAGAGGATCACAGCAGCAGGTACAGAGAGACGAGCGACAAGATCCTAATGTAAGTCAATGGGAACCAGAGTCAGAAGGAGCCGGAAGAGCCTCCTGGAGCACTTCCTGTTTGGCACGCGACGGCTAACGCGTTAGCTATGTCCAGTCATATATACGGTCTATGAACGCAACTCAACTCCAGGTGCGACGAGGAAGCAACAGAACGTAGCCCAGAAAATAGCGTGACATTTGCCCTTTAGGAATCGGACTGAAAAGCAGCACCTTTCCGAAGCTGCCCTTTCCCAGGACCATGATGAAGTTGAAGTCTGACAGCTTGACTCGGTCCTGGTTGCCGTTGCTGTCGTATTTGCAGATTGAAGAGGAGGAGGAGGAGTCTGCAGGCTTTCCCGGGCCCACCTTCCACCTCTGACACAAAAACACAAACGAGTCCAGTCAAATCAAGTCCATTCAAGGATCAGAGGAGTTTAGTTTATTAATTTAGTCACTTTTTAAAGAAACTGTAGCCTTTAGAGTACTTTTCTAGCAGCATACTTTTACTCCTTCGGTAATATTTTATAAAAGTAGCATGCTGCAAAAAGCTTGGCCAAAAATTAAGATATAAACACTTAAATCTATCAGAAAGTGACTTAAAAATAGTGAAATGATCTGTCCATGCAGCAAGATCATATCACTGGACAAGTTCTCATAAAATAAACTTCCTCTAGACAAGAATGAAGCGTCTCAGAACTAGTAAGTTGATAATAGATCTGAAAACAAGACGAATAAGCTGAGATAAGTTTGCAGTGCAGTACTTTTGAGAAAAAGTTTGGGTTTGTGGTGAAAATATGAAATAATGTGTGTTTCTAGCTTCACTTCTTCACATATAATTTAGTTTTTCTCATCACTACTGTCCGTCTTTTGGAAACTACCAGATTTTAATTATTATTATCACTTAATATCTTGTCCAAATAACCTTAACTTCTATTTATAATTCAGATTTTACGTCCTGTTACTCTTTAAGATATTCTTCAGTGGCAGTTTTTTCAAATATGGTTTTATTTGGGTAATTTCAACACTACAAATTTCTCTGAAGATGTTTAAACTTATATCAGGTTATTCACCTTTTTTCAGATTTATTATCAACTTGCTAGTTTATTTTAAGAGAAGTTGTCCAGTAAAATGATCTTGCTGCATGGACAGATCATTTCACTGCTTTTAAGTCATTTTCTGATAGATTTAATTGTTCCATTGGCATTCCCTAAAATGAATTTCGCACAATGCCGGTTTTACCTCAAATTTCTGTCGGAGCTCCTCGTTTCCATCCTCTCCGTCTGGCTGCACCGGGACATTGAAGTATTCTCCTTCCTCCTGGGCCAAAAGCTTATACCTAAGTCAGGATCAGAGGAACACCTTGTTTCAACTAATCCAGGAATTACACACAGATTAGAACATTTAGGCTCTTAAGGGAGATATTTTACTTTTTTCTGGTATTTAGTAATGCGTTATCACATTTGCAAATCACAATTGTACATTTTCTTCATAGTAAACCGTAGTGTTGATCTAAAACAATATAAAAACTTCCATAGTGGGTATACTTCACTGATACAACTCAAGATTGTTCTAAAACTATTCAGAAAAGGTTCATTTGTGTCCCGTGAATGTGACTTTTTTAGTATCGATACCCGATCAAAGGAATGTCTAGTTTTGGTAAAAGTTTAAGTATTTGGAGAGACAACCCTGATTGGATATTTGATGATGGATTCTACCTGGATGACAGAGGGATTTTTACACACATTTGATGATATAATGTGGAATTTTCCAGGCAAAGCGATAACCTTTCCTTTCCGATAAACGGTATTTGCCAATCCCGATATATTGCTTTTAAAAATATGTGTCAAGGCCGACAAATGCATCTAAGGTTAAAGTAATGATCACAACTTTTTACTTTTGTAAAATAATAACAAAATGTATTTTACTGGGATTTAATTTTTTTTTTTTTACTCATTAATCTGGTCTAAAAGGACACTCTAACAAAAGGAATGATCAGTCTCAAATGTCAAATCTCAAATGTTTTTAAAGAACAATACAGTAGAGGATTATTTACCTTGTTTGGGCAACGCTGCAAACCATTTTCAGAATTGTCACTGTCTGAAGATACATTTCCTACAGCTACAGTATCGTCTTTAAAAAGAAACTAAGACATTTTTGGTAGATATAGTACCTGGACCGATATGGAGCTCAACTGCGAGGTTTTGGAAGTACATTCATTTTCAGTTCAATTAAATTCAGTTCAAAAAAGATTTCTAATTTCCATTCAAATTATATTCCCACTCTCAATCTTCCAAATTAAATAATAATAACATAAAAGGAAAAGTTCAAAGTTCTTCTTAGGGAGGGGCGTTCAGCCTCCTAACAGCCTGGTGGATGAAGCTGTTTGTGAGTCTGGTGGTGCGGGAACAGACACTCCTGTACCTGTATTTTTATGCATTTTTGCCATAGACAAAATTTCTAAATTTCAAATATTAAAATACATTGTGGAGGTAAAGCAGCTACTTGGTAAGTAATATCCATAATTCAGTTATTTTAAGCCCAAAAAAGCACATTTAAAACGCAAGATTAGCCGAATGCTTTAATAATTTGGTGGTGTATAAAGTGTTAGAGACAGATTCTTTTTTAAAATTATAGCTTCTGGTCATTAGTCACCGCAGAGACGATTAGCCCTGAGCTTGCAAACTTTGAATATACATTTTTTTTTAGAAAGTCAATGGGAAAAATGAATGAGAAATGTACTTCCGGAACCAAGGGGAGGGCGGTCACGGGTGAGGGGTTCAACTTTAAGCTCCATGCGCCTAAAATCCACTCCCATCGCCTTGCCCCATACGTTACCATCCATCTATCTCTTGTTTCTGCAGCTCGGAGATGCCAAACGAGAGGGAGCCCATGAAGTCGTTGCGGCTGGTGAGGTCCCAGTCCCACACCTCCACAGACAGGCGCCGGTCTTTGTCACTCTCCTTCAGAGTGCTGAGGAACAACAACAGTACACAAGCTGTTAGAGTCGCTCTGTTCTACTGGCTTTTGAGTCTAACGCAGCACTGTAGCCTTCTTCGTGTGTAAAAAGGGAAAAGAAATCAGGACGTATTCATTTATATGTATGTATAATCATATTTAGTGGTGTTACTGTGTGTTAAAAGTCCGATATTACACAAAATGGGTTATTATGAGCTTTAAGTCATGTTATAATGTCGTTACCTCCTCAAAAACAGACCTGGAGTTGTGTTTTGTTCATTCACACACATTTGAGAAATCCTTTATTATTAGTCCGTCTGCATTTCCAAACCTCAAAATGCTCTGTTCCAACTTGTGATGTCACGTCGTGGTAGTTTTCAAGTTAACGGCTCATTTTGGCTTTGGTTTAGGAGAGATTGGCATTGCGGCGTAATGTGTAATACAGGAAGTGCTCCACTGTTTTTAAAGTACCTTCTGCAATGTCAGAATATGTATTTCAATCCAGTGCTGCGTTAATTTTTCACCAATATCTTGCATTGATGAGGGTCGAGTCTAAGGTCTGGACTCTGTGGTGGCCAATCCATGTGTGAAAACGATGTCCTGAACCACTCTTACACAATTTGAGCCCAGTGAATCCTGGTATTGTCGACTTGGAATATGCCTGTGCCATCGAGGAAGAAAAAACACATGTAACAGATTATTTTGAATCCCTGGGCGACTCAAACATGTGGATGAAACTAAACACAACTCCAGGTCTGTTTTTGATGACTTATTATATGACTTTTGGTATGTTACAATGATTTTAAAGGAAGCCATAGGACACAGGTGAGCTGAGGCTTACAAACTAAAGGTCTCGTTCCACACGGGGTTGAGGCAGCACTTGATGGTGCGGGTCTTCTGCTTGCTCTCGCTCTTGGGGTCCGGGATCAGCTTCAGCTTCACGTAGGGGTCGGACAGGCCGTTGGGGTCCATAGGCACCAGGTTCTTTGCGTCCATAACTGAAGGGAAAATTCCAAAAGAACAACAAAGGAATTAGTTTTTTTGAGCTACAGCAATACCATAAAAATCTGATTATAAATGTTACCCCTGATATGCAATGCCCTTCTAAACATCTTTAGCAAAGTCTAGAACATGAATTATCTACTTTTTAAGTGGAGAGGGTAAGTGAGGAAAATATCCAAATAAAAAAAAAAAATATTTCAATGAGCATATAGATTTTAGAGATTTAATACAGTACAACCTCACACAGGATATTTTGTCCTTTGCTAATAGGGTTGCTACCATAGACCATATATATGAATGGACATAGCTAACGCGTTAGCCGCCACGTGCCAAACAGGAAGTGCTCCAGGAGGCTCTTCCGGCTCCTTCTGACTCTGGCTCCCATTGACTTACATTAGGATCTTGTCGCTCGTCTCTCTGTACCTGCTGCAGTGATCCTCTTCATCTTGGTCTTAAAATGTTCTTATTAACCCGCTCTACGTGATCCTGAATTTTTTTTCCGCTATTTTGTTAGTCAAATAAATCCTATTCATAACATAGATTCTGGCTCCAGATTCGCTCCTGTAACCGTGATGCATCACGAGCCTCATTTGAGCGACGCTGAACGCTATGGGTGACGTCACCCTCGCTTAGTCCACTTTTTTATACAGTCTATGGTTGCTACCATAGACTAGAAAAAAGTGGACAAAGAGTGACATGTAGTATTTAGTTCCACTCAAATGAAGCTCCTGATGCTAGCGGTTACAGGAGCAAATTTGGAGCCAGAATCTATGTTATGAATAGGATTTATTTGACTAACAAAATAGCGGAAAAAAAATTCAGGATCATGTGTCGCGGGTTAATAAGAACATTTTAAGACCAAGATGAAGAGGATCA
>KN506951.1:0-17500 GCA_000787155.1 Scartelaos histophorus
TATTATTTATTTTTTAATTTATTTTTTGTATTTATTTTTTAATTTATTTTTTTATAATTTGTATATATTATATTTTTATATTGTTATAATCCTAGAAGAGAATAATGTTCCTTTCTCAAGAACACAGCAACATGTCAAAAATTATAATCACAATTTTTGAATGTAAAAGAAATCACAATATAGACTTAAAATATTTTATTAGTAAGGGGTTTTTTTTACATTTTTTTTAAGCCTGGCATATTGTAGATTGTAACTGTATTTTAATATTTGTAAATTAATATAGAGTAATATTTGTAATCACAATTTTACATGTGATTAATGGCTCTAAATGCAACAAGTATGTAGAATAAATGAACAGTGTGAAGTGCTGCTTAACAACTCTATGGTCTTATATTTTACAAGGGTCGGAGCTGTTGACCTGACATGAAACCTCGTCAGCAGTAATCATTAGTTACACGGGGAGGGTTTTGTTTCCTTTTGTTGAGGGCTTCTAGTCTTATTTATAGATTGAGAGTCATGCCAGTCCACGGTCAACTGCAACCTACTGACTTCCACTCAGTACAAATTACCTCTCTGACACCGACAGCCACTTACAGGGCAATCTGGGTGCTCTTTATCAGCTTCTTAAAAGGCCCTGTGACATTGGGAGTTGTTTATACAGAGCCAGAGGAGCCCCTGAGGAGTCTTTGCTTACTGCTACATCTGAAACTAGAAATATAGTTGATGTCTAGAGATATTTAGATTCAGAGTGGAGCAATTAAGATCAATCACTTGGAGAGCAGGACTTTTCATTTGGCACAGGTCCAGTGAGTAATGACTCGATGCAAGTGGAGATGAATTGTAATGGGCGGCCACTTATGCCAAATCATGGGCTATCATTTTGGGGTCTACAGGAGACACTATAGCATTGGCATTTATGCTGGGCGCAAACCTGCATCACAGTAGATAAAGTATTAGGAAGAATATCTAGTGAAAACCTACGATTAATATGCAAATTACTGTGTGCAGTGTATAAGAAGCATTTGCAGTTTCAATCCTCAAACTGAAAAGCAAAAAAGAGAGACAATTTTGGGAAGACAGAACCTAGTCTTCTGCTTCAATTGAAAGTGAGAAACTGATACTTGTGAGTCTCTTACTGAAACAATAAAAAGCTAAATATAGGCAGAGCTAGTGAATGGAATAGAAGAAATTACATCTATCAGGCTGAATCCCGCTGATAGCAGTGTGTGACCAAGTGAAGCTCAGGGGAGTCCTCTGCTGGTTCATAATTACTATTGCACCACTTTGCATAAAGACTTGAACGAGCACCAATAGACGACACATTTTGGTCTGCACTTTGCCTTCACAACCAAATGTCCCATTTTATGGTTATGAACAGTAGCTGAGCCCCAGTGGAGGCATTTAAGAAAAATGTTATGTGTCAAATGGATAGTTAGCACTACACTATATTGTAGAAGGCTTATGTTAAAAATGCAAATGGTCGTGTCTTTAGTCTACAATAGATTAAAGATGTTGTAACTTCCATACTATTACTTTGTTAAATGAATAACAGCAACACAGTTTGTGGTGCTTGCAGTGATCATGCAATACTCTACCTTCCATTCACTTGAAGCTTCCTATTCCTATAATTACCAACATTAACACAACGGGATACAAAGAATGAAGTAGTTGGTGGTGTCAAGTCAAGTGGTAACAACGGTGTGTAATATTACCAGAAATTAATATCTCGATATTTTGGTGTATCTTGGACCATATTTTTTATATTTTCAGTTATTTTGACAATCCATCAGAAATGTGCTAAAATGTATCTTCAAATGTATTAAAGTGTATTAATTAATTGGAATGTTTCACAGCACAGTATTACAGTAAACCTTTGTATCTTCATAAAGACCAAACCAGAGCAAGTTACAGGTCAGATCTGTGAAGAGGCGACCCCGCTCACAGTCAGAATGCCTGTTCTATTAGGAATTGTTGAGCTCTAAAGCCACCTATAATTGAATAAATGTAAGGTAGAGATGTTATTGTCGTACTTTGGAACATTTCGGGCAGAGCAATGACATCCACAGAAACACGCAGGTGACACACACAACACCAGAAAAGTTACACAATGCACCTTTAAGCATAAGAAAAATGCCACATCATCCAACAGGCTTACTCTAGCATGGTTTAACAGATGGAGCAGACTTCTTTGTGCGTGTATATATTTTGTCTCAATGTTTTGCAGGAGTAAGCAACTCTGTGCTGCTATGGCCACACTGTGCAGGAAAACAGCAGTGGTGTAGAATATCGCAAAGTGAGTAGGACAAACATAACACTAGTGTGAAACAAATTGGCAATTAAGATCAAATTATCAGTGTTTTGCCTCGGAAGAGGAAAACAACAACACTGGACCGAAGCATTGAGTGGCTTTGTTGGGTCCCATTACACTGATTGTCAAAGGGAATTTCTAAAGATGATCCTAAAGAGAAACATATACATGCAACGGTATTCTGCTGCACTTGCACAATGATATTATACTTCCAACAAAAATCACAGACAAGGTCATTCTCATATTCCTTATGCTGCTCCAAATCTAATCTCCCCTATAATGTCAGTGAGAGTGACAAATGACAGGAGGCCCATTACGCCCAGGGCTCATATCACCAAACAAGTGGCAGACACACAGCACACACATGCAAAAATGCACCCCACATAAATGCACACACATACATTAACACACACACACACACACACACACACACACACACACACACGGCCAACTGTCACAGCAGCATAGAGCGTCCCTGCTGCACAATATGAGTGTGTCAGAGCAACTCCTACATTTTTAATGGAAATGTAGGAAGGAAGTGGCGGTCAATGTCCAGAGAGAATGAATAGCTCTGATTTCACAAGCAGAATTCTTCTCTGGACTCCTGCAGCATCGCAAAACTCTGCTGTGCCTGACAGAGCTGTAGACAGGACAAAGTGAGAAGCTAAATCTTTTTTTTTTACTTTAAAATTCTACAAATACTATAATACATTTACTTCTAACGGATGTACTTTGAGTAGACTCATGTAGACTGAATGTGCCTAATGTATTTCACAGTATGACTTTAAACAGATGTGGTTTTATAGCTCAAAAAATATCTAGAAAAAACTGCTATTCTGACTGTGAGTGGGGTTACCTCTCCACAGACCTGACCTGTAACTTGATCTGGTTTGGTGTCCATGAAGATAGAAAGATAAGATAGAAAGATTCAATACCACACCGCGAAACAATCTAGATGAAGTGATAACATCTCCATGGACAAAAAAGTTACACCTTTAACAAATGTTTTGAGAGGACAAAAAAAGGCAATGCGATAGGCTAAGTTATAATCAATGGAAAAGTGAAAGAAAAATCCATTGTTTTCAGATACTGTCCTAAAATGATCTAAGTAACACATTTTAAAGCACGATGTATTGGTTAAGAGAAATACTGAGAATGAACTAAAATGTACATGCTATAAATATTGAGCCCCAAATTATATTGTTCCAGCTTACATATGTCAAAGATAAGTCAATATAGTAATGTGACAAATCACCCAGAATCTGCAAAAGCTTGGAGACACTGAAAGTCCACAATTCAGCATAATGATGAATGAAACACTAAAGACCATATGACATAATTTGGCTGCAGCTGCATGGAAACGGAAGTGAATACAATCTTCTTTACCAAATCTTTAAAATACACATTGGACTTCTAGATTTGACTCCATTTATTTTGAATGGTTCCTTTGCTTTGACCTTCAGTATTTCTTTGTATGCATAATGCCTCTGTGTTTGTGTAGAAGTGGGCGTCACAGCGGGCTAAAGTGTCACTTGAATCTAGTGAAGGACAAGCAGCATTCTCTATTTGAGTCGTGCTGAACAAGAGGAGATTTAAGACTGTGTGGGTGGATCTTAAAATGTCACCATTCATGTACACATACAAACACACAGCCTGCTTTTAAACAGCAGACATCCATTTTCACATCACATTCAGAAATGCAAGGTTTGTATTCAGGAACTGTTGTCTATTATTATCATTAACAGTAATATGATGATTTTGAGAGGTAGAGTCTTACTATATTATATACTACTATACTACTTACTATAATGAGATCAGAGATGCAGTTTAAAGGTCCTATATTACGCAAAACTGACTCTTGTGAGCTTCAAGTCACCCTATAATGCTGTTACCTCATCAAAAACATACCTGGAGTTGTGTTTTGTTTCATTTGCATAGATTTGAGAAACCTTTCATGATTAGTCTGTCTCATGTCAAAAGCTCAAAATGCTCCGTTCCACCTCTTTGACTTCTAAAGGAATAGCAAAGGAAAATAAATTTGTCAACTGGACAAAAGTTATTTGGTTAAATACGTTTCGCAGCTCATCCAAGCTGCTTCTTCAGTTCTGACTCTAACTTTTGTCCAGTTGACAAATTTATTTTCCTTTGCCATGGATTCTACCTGGACGACTGAGGGATTTTCTAAATGAATACCATTTTGGCAGCCTAAATCTCTGAAATTCTGGAAAAATTTTGGAAAAATCCAGATTTAAATATTCAAAAACACTGCCAACACATGCACAACGGCAATATTTTCCTTTGTCTTATCTCACAACACAATCCTTTCATCATCTACAGCAATTAGAGATTTCCAATTACCATTTACATTCTTAAAATTCATTACGGCTAATCTGTTTGGTTGGCCTGTTAACATAACAAATTTTGAAGTGCGATATATTGCTTAAGTAAATATAGATGATAAATGATAATGAAACCAAATCATAAGGCAGAATTATCTAAAAAAATGTACAGTATTGTTAAAAAATAAGGTGCAAAATGAAAGAATGCAACAGTTAAGTAGTTTGTTTCTATGAGTCAAGTTCATAATTCAACCCTGTACAGCTCAAATCCTATCATAGTACACTAAAATAACAATAGTTTTGCTCACTCATACAAAGAAAATGGACTTACAGCAAATATGGATCCCAAAATATACTGTTCTATCTCTGTTCTTTCATATATTGAGGAATAGGCTGACAGAGCATTTATTGTTCCAGGCCTCTCTGTTAGCAGTGTCTACAAAAATCTATATGATCACTAAACATTTCCTGTCCAGATATGTTTTGCTGCATGTTTGCACACTTCAGTGGCAGTGAACAGTGGGGACATTACTCACTCCCCTCTCAGAACCTGTCTTCTTCACACAGGTGTCCTCTGGCTGTTTTCTTACCCACAAAGCCATGGAGGTCACACACTCGCCTCCTCCCCACAGGTACCAGCCCGAGTGTGAATGATCGTCTGTCAATTTGTGTTACCGCTGCAAGGGACTGCTGACCTGCCCGCTGCCCGCCCGGCTCACAGCCTCTCAAACTACCCATAATCCCCTCTAAGGGCGACAACTGCCTGGTTCAGTGAAGGTGAGAGGTGACTCTTCTGTATCCTCACCACTAGAGGGCGCACACTTGCTGAAAAAAAATCTGCTGCCAAGAATCGAGTCCTTTTGTGTCCTTGATTGCGGTGTTATAGATTTGGTCTGGGCATATTGTAACTGAGCTGAATATTAGGAAGTAACATTTCATGTTGGCAAGTATTGTGTTTTTTATGTATCACTAAACTTTTTTTCACCTTTGTCTTAAGAAAATCTTATCTTTCAGTTGTGGATTAAGCTACTACACACTTAAAAATACAAACTTGTACACAATATACTGTATTATTGTGTATACTCTCATTGGAAAAAAAAAAAAAAGTCTAATTTTGCTTATCCGAGTTTTATCAACTATTTCGGTAACAGTGTAGTGTATTTACTAAGCTTCTCTCTTTCTTTTCAAAGTGAAAATCTGCTCTTTGCTTCTGTGGGTTTGAACAGCATGTCAATGGACGTGATCCTTTATTCTAGTTTTAAAAAAGAAAAGCTTCTAAAATGTCTTGCTCGGAGACACACCAACAGATATGCTCAACCTTTCCCTTCAGCACACCGTCTGGTTGGTATTAAAAAAAGATAATATCGCAGAGTGTATGGGGAGATGCAAAATTAGGATATTGAGTAAATGATTTATAATTTAAATACTTGTAATACGTGTAATCATCTAAAGCAATCTCCTGTCCTGACTAGACTTTCTGACACATTTTCAGTCAAATCTGTATCACTCTACATCACCTTTCAAAAGAAATAACACAACACTCCTGGATCTACACGTCCGGATCAGCCCCAAAACCTCTGACCCATTATGACCTGTTTCTGTCATGCTTAATAGTGATCGCTGAATTTGGTAAAGCACATTTGGTGAATATTTTCCGCACGACGAAACACTGTTGTTGTGATATAGCCTTCAATACACCCACTGTCAAACGCAGCGCACACTGAAACTAAAACAGGAGTGCGCTCTCAAGGCTGAACTCATCTTCCATCTGGCAGCCAGATAAGAGCATCTCCTCCAACTTCTGCCTGCTAACAATGGGCATATTCAGACAGAAAACAGGAATGCGTTTTTTTCTTTTAAAGATAGCCACACAAACTGTCACAAATCAAAGATACCGAGTAAACCATAAAACTTGTCTAGCCGTAAAATCCACAAGAGATTAGATTTTGTTAAAGTCAGTATTTTCTGCCCCCATTTTCACGTGTCAGCCACATGAAAGAACAGTTGGCAAAAGAGCCCGCGACGTAATTTTTTTTTTTGCTGAATTAATTTATAAATGTTGGTACCTGCAAATGTGGCTTATTGAAAAGGAAATGGGTCGAAAAGGCCTGAACACGCGAGCTGTGCCTTTTTATGTATCAGCACTTCTTCACACTTTGGAACAAGTATCAATTATTCACTCATGCCAATGACATTCAGCTCATAATGTATAAGACGACATATTTGCACTACATCATATGTGACAGACACATGTAACTAATGTCAAAGGGAGTGCAGGCTATTTTAAGGTCTTATGGGCACACGGTTACTCTTATCCTGGTTTGAGCCCACTATAGTCCAGATGTAGACCTGCTGTAGGGTCACTCACATTTGCACATAGGCCACATCAAAACTGAGACTAAACTGTCACTAAATTTAGAACTAATGCTGGGCTAGAACAGGATCCAAAAAGGTCTGGACTGACGTTAAAACAGAAACCAAAAAGGACAAGTGTCAATGCAGTTCTTTATGCACAGTCTTATAAAACTGGTTATAACCCTGGTTTAGTATATAAATAGACAGATACTTTATTGATCCTGAAGAAAATTCACATTTAGTTCAGGTCAAGTCTAGTTTTCATTCTGGATTTGTTGGTTTAGTTAGTAATTTAAACCAAAAGATTTTTGACTAGCGCCAGGCAACAAGTTTAGTACCAAGTTTGAAGTGGAATGTGTGCAAATTTAAGTTTTTTAGGTATTACTTTTAAAGATCTTATCAATATATATATATATAGTTTGTATTTATTTATTCATGTATATATATTTACCACTCTAAGCTCCATATCAGGTTTGAAACATCTCTTGAAACATACCGCAATTAACCTTAATAGATATACATGGCACAAGATCATAAAGGTTTTACCCTTTGCACAGATACAATAATGTGATACCTTTTCTTTTAAAGTTCAACCTCCAAAAGTCACTCATCCATGGACCAGTCACCAGGTATGACCTCAGAATCCAACAACAATCGAAGAGGACAAGGACAGTAGGTAGTGCAAAAAGCGAACGTCATAAATAAATGAGAGGTGTAACTGCCTGTCAGACTTGAATCTACTGAAGCGTGCAAAAACTAAAAAACATCATTTCGATACTACAGAGAGCCTTTATATTGTCTCTTAAAATGTCTATTGTATTGAAGACAATGCTCTCACCAAACACGTGCGGCTTAATACCATGTAATAAATCCATTATATTCCATTAAAAATACAAGGCATCGACCCACCTGCATTAATATTTTACCTGACGACCCATTTATTGTGAGCTGAGCCCGAGCAGCGACTTACATTACAATGTAAAAATCCCAGCGCAGCTCCTGTTCTCTTGTATAAGCGCATTGTTTTCCATTGAGACCAAAGCCGTGATGGTGAACTCCTCTGGATTCAGGCTGCTCCTAATGCATCACAAAAGCAACACAACTGAGGAGACTTTACAGGTAAAAAGACGGGCTCTGTTCTGACACTTTTTGTTGTGGATGTTATTTTAAAACTGGTATGATATGCACCACTCAGATAATAACTCTACAAACTAACTGCTTGTCTGTCCTTAACAACTCTTTACACAATATTGCATCCAAAAATCCAAAATTGAAGTACTTGGGTATAATTTAAGTAATATGTTTTCCTCTTAACAAACATGTGTTTTTATATGGGGAATTATTTAGGATATTGTTAGAATTGATTAGACACATTTCATGCTTACAAGTTATAATTGGTCAGTGATTCTCTCCAGTTAGTTTTAGTTCCTGTCTCAGAACCAAGGCTCACTGTGGATCAAATGGACAATGGACTGACCTATTTGGGGGACAGATGCAGTTATATATAAGCAAAAGGCAATGAAGAAACAGAGAAAAGTTACTGAGGAAGACTGCCAAAGACTCAGACCCTATAAAACACTGAAACATGACAAACGCGACGAGAAAAGAGTTTTTATGACTCAAGTAATACTGTATAATGATCCACGGCCTTTCAGTGTATGTGATCTAGCCTAGAATAAAAGCCTGCAGCACACAAAATTAACCTATATTTAAAACTGGGTCATCAAATTTGACCATGAACTGTGGAAGTTTGTTTGGAGGAAGTGTGGCGTTTATGTTCCATCCAATGCTCGAACTCAAATAGGATTAAACCTGGAATTAATCGGACTTAAAGCAGTGGGCTACTAAGGCAAAGTAAGAAGCAGCGCAGTGGCTTTGTGGAGCTGGAGGTCAGGGAGCACATGATGGGAGAAGAGGGAGGTGTGTTTTCAGAAGCTCTGAGCAGGAGGAAAGTCACGGACTGTTAAACATGCAGAATAAACACAAATAAATAAGCTTATTGGTGTGGTATGTGCATTATTTAATCATTAAATCTATTTAGTGTATTGTTTTTACAAACCTAAATAAAATAGGTCCTATACAACATGGTGATACACCAAATTGTGGCCCTCATGAGAAAAAAAAATGCCTATCCCTGTTGTAAAAAGTGAATTAAATGGAAAATTCTTACCTGACAATATAAAACTATTGACCCTGGCTCCCACGTGTTTCTCTTCAAGACAATTTGGGCTGCAGAAGTGACTCGTGGTTTCCCAAACTAGATTCAAACAACAAAAAGATCATTAACAAAACACGTGAAAGTCTGGAAATATTGTGATTTAATAACTGGCCTCCTCATAAGTTCACAGGCAGATACATTATTTGGCAAAACGAGCATACCCGGGTACAAGCGCAATCCTGCAGCTCCCAGTGTCACAGCCTCTGATCTGTAGCCAGGGGGCGCCACTGAGCAGCTGGCTCCCGCGCAGGTGGATTCATGTCCTTTACGCGCACGCACACCCACGGGACTCGCAGCAGCAGCGGCAGCAGCAGCAGCAGCAGCAGACGCACAGTGGCACAGGATACTACCGCCAGTGTCACCCACGAGGAGAACACGTCTTGCGTTTCCCGTGCGCAGGTGAAATGAAGGAGAAAGGCGCAAGTTTGACAAGTACAGTGGGGCTTTTCTTTACGGCGTGATGGGGGAAAAGTGCGCCGCTTTTACCACTCTCGCTTTCTGCCGCGCACTAATTGCTACCTGAAGACAATTACGCAGACGAAGAGGGAAAGGAGAGAGAGACAGCGGAGGTGGCGCCACTTTGTGAAGTTGAGTGTTTTGGAGAGAACTTTGAAGATCCAGTCAAGTGAATGTTGCACCATGGGGATAAAGAAGAGTCTTGGAGCAGTGCTGATGTTAATGTGGATTATTCAAGGTAAGCCAATTAAACTGCTCAGCGCAAGTCGCGTGAAAATCAGAGCTGTAGGTGCGAGGTGCGCGCACTCACGTGAAGTCTGCGTAGACTCATTCATACTTAATTACCATGCTGGAAGTTGTAATGAGCGCCTAATAACAAACTTTTAGAAACCTACTAGATCTAGACCTAGTTATGATAAATAAAATTTGTCTTTCTAAAGTATAGCCTATTTCTATAAAATAAAAATGAATGTAGTGTGTTGTCTCAAATAGAATAATGGCGTCATTTAGCAGTTTTTGTGTCTTTCCTAAGGTCCCCCTGCTCAGTGACTGTTCTTTCTAAAGGGACATTATGTATTCGCATGGCTGAATGCCCTGAAACGCTGAAAAGTGAAATGTTATTCCTTTTGGGTTTCTTTTGAAGGTTCCTGGCGGTTGTGAGATTTTTACCTGAAAGAGCAGGATGTCCTTTAACGACTTCAGCACAGAAATCCCACATGTCAGATTTCGGATGTGGGTCATGAAACTATTAAGGTCAAATATAATAACATTTGAGATTAATTATCAGTGCCTGCACTTAGTCATAATGGTGCTGAATAAACTTTAATTGCTTTGTCAGCTTTGAACTGTGCTTCTGAATGTTAAAGTGTCACCTCTATCCTCACAGGATACACTGTACAAGACACTTACACCCAATGACATCACGGTCTAATTACTAATGTTTGGGTTAAATGCTGTTAATTTGTGCCTTTCCTATCGCCACATGCTCTTTTCAGTCCCACAGCAATTTCCCACAGCCCCTTCGGCTTGTCTGAATTGGCCAATCTTGTAGCTGTCAGCCGTGCTGCTGCTTCACTTCTGCACAGATGTTGGCTTTCTTCAGTGTGAAAATCAGAGATTGTTACAAACCCTATCTTAATGTCAGGATCAGTTTGGTTCAAACCAAATGTCATCCAAAGATGAGGACACAAAAGGAATCCCAGTGTCCTTTTGGAAACCTCACTTTGAATTCCCAATTCATGTAGAAGAAGGGCCAAGTGAAAAAACGCATGATTTTACTCACCTTAAATGTTTTTGGAATTGTGTATATGGATTCATACAATAATCTGCTATAGGCCTCTGCACTACACCCATACTCGTTTACACACACTGAGTGCTTATTATTTAAAAACTGCACTTGTGTAAATGTGTACCTTTTAAGATATCCCTAAAATGTATTAATTTTCCACCTACTTCACATGAACGCTGAGACCCCTGTGAGTAGTAAACTACTGTACACATGGCGCACTGAAAGCAAATGCGGATTGTTTGTTTTTTCCCTCTCAAAAGGAATATTTATTTAAAAAATATCCATTCTATTGCACTGTGTTATGAAGAATTAGTTTTCTAGGCGATTGGCAGCCTCTTATCTCGTTGCCTTTCTGTTTGGCTGTTGGATGATGACATTTATAAATGGTCCTCAGATTGTGCACAGTTGATGACGGGTCTGTAATGAGCTGCCTGGCTCGTGGTGTGTAAGCAGCTGTTTGCGTGTAGCTATACCATTCTCACCAAATAACTCAGGGCTTAGGGTAATTCTGATTATGTATTGCATGATTAGCTTAACAAGAAATGAGATGGCAGGACATTCAAAGATGCAGAGATCCCAGCAGGGGGCATGGATTTGACTGTAAAGCTTAGCCCAAGAAGTGACAATAGTCCAGCTTATCACGTTATCTAAGGACAACCAAAGTCATGCTCTAAAACATATAAGACAAATAAGTCAAAAAGGCCAATGCTGGTGCTGATTGTCATAAAATATCATACTGACCAACTTATTCTTATTTTATTTTATTTTGTCTTATTAAAAACAAACATTTCCAGAAGATAAACAACACAGTCGTTTTATTGAGTGGATCATTAACGATTAGAAATAACTAAATCTTGAATTAAATTGTAATGAAATATGTTGCTCTGGTGGTTTCTGAAGTGTATTATATTTTGGTGCGTTTGTGAAGTAGAGTTGGTGTTTTTTTCTCTTGCAGTACAGTGTATAGTAACATACAGAACCTGACAGATCAGTGCTCCCCTCTGTGTCCACCTGCTGTGACCGCACCACCAGGACACTCACACTGACAGGCTCATTCATTTCACTCCTGCTAAAATACAAAACAGGGAGTTATTATAAGTTAGATTTGTTGTATTGGTAAGTACTTTTTCATTTCTTTGTTATTATTTTTTTGTAAACCCTTTACTAAAATAATGCAGAATTATGAATGAGTAATTCTTTGCATAACAGTGTTGATAGCATATATAGTCAAATGCACCAATCCAGCTTTTTCTGTTCTGAGGCTGACAGTTTGGCTTTAAATATCCTCTGAAAATCTATATCAACTGCAAACATATTTTATTTCCTTTAAACACATAAGGTGCATGGTGGAAAAATATGTTACAAGGTGTTTTGGACCAACATTGTCTAGTAAATTGTCACAAATTCATATACCAAAATAGGATATTGACTGAACACATATACAGTATCTTGGAACTGATATTCAGTCTATAAAAATATTCAACATTAGATGTCGATATCTGATACTAGTATCAGTGCGTCCTGTACAGTATATGACGTGGCACAGTATTGAGCGAGTAATAGGGAGCAACCAACTAAATGTGAAATCTTAAATCTCATATTGAACAAATGTACCTGTAGTGAGAAATGTTTGATTATTTCTTGAAACCTGCATATTGTATGTTTTGCTGATGTATTCATTTATGTTAATTAATTTATCTTAATTTATGCAAAACTAAGGCATATGCTAAAACAACTATTCATGCTTTTTATCTTTTATCTTGTTGTTTCCCTATTACCTGCAGTACCACGGTAGTTGCAAAGAATCTCAGGCATTACTCTGTTTCTTTATGTCTTGACTTTATTGAGCTACATTTGTGTGAGATGGTCTGAATATTGGACCGCCTGCGCTTTCACGGCCCATTGCATTTGTTAGGCTGACGGCGCGTACCTCTGTGTGGCGTTTGATGGGGGAGCCTAATTGAGCGGTCAGTGCAGAGTCCAGTGTTAACCTGGCGCTGCAGACCCCCACGGAGGTTACAGACTTAAACTGACGGCACTGCGCCCTTTGGTTATTAAAGGTTTCCTCATGTAAAACTAAGTCATAGTAATTGGCCTCACAACATACAGGGCACTGGAGTTGTTAGTGCTGATGGATATGGAATTAAACATGACATTGCATGAACAAAGGTTTAATGTAGTTTTAAGTATTTCATGTAACTTCTCCTCTTCACTTGCTTGTCTCCATTGGCCTACAGTGTTCCACAGTATTGATTTAATTAAGCAAGTTACACCACAAGGCCAAATTGCAGATCAAATCATGGGGAATGATTTGGGAGCAATTGGCCCAGTCAGAAGAAGAAGTAAGAATTTGTGTAGGTAGGTTGATTTGGAATTTATCTGACATGTATTGCAATTGTGATTCACTGTTTATGTCTTAAGAATACTACTACTAATACTAATACTAATACTAAAGGTACTTTAAAATAGCAGTATTTGTAATTTGCTAATTGTGTCCATTGAAACTGAGATTTAATTTGTGATTAATCTTGCAGCTCAGTTTTCAAGGTAATTATTTTTTAGCAATATCACCACCTGTAATTGAATAAATACAATAACTGTTATCTCACTCAACATGTTATTGTTTAAACGACAAAAAAGGATGTCATAGCTTATTCTTTCATTTAAGTTGAGATGTGAATGAACATAAAATAACATTAAAAAGTCAGCCAAAACCAAAAGAGAGAAAAAAAAACGTTTTAAAAATACGGTCACCCTTCTGTTGCCAGATCTGTCAGCATTTTGCTTTGAGAAAGATTCCCTTTGAAGTCTGAGACCTCGCTCTTAGTGCATCAACAGCACATATTTTCTTTCCCTTTAATCTTTCTGGACCAGCCATGTTTTTAGGAGTCAAACATTATTTACCTTTAAAATAACTTGAATTCATTTTTAATCTCCAGCAGGATGTAATAGCTCTTTTTGCTTTCATATAGCACAATAGGACCTGCATGTAGCGTTAAGGTCTGAAGGGCTATTTAGAGTTATACTTTGTGATGAACCGTAACCACCACTGTCACATCCATCTCTGTAGGATACAGTTATTTTCCTCTGATGTGCCCCACATGCTGAGAAGAGAATTATTGTTTGGTTGGCGTTTGTATTTATTAGTACCACAAGCCTCTCAGGGCTAGAACAGCAGACAGTGGTCCACAATCTCCACATCTGATAATTAGAGCAGATAGTGTCCAACTCATGGTTCAACTACCGAACCTGCTCACCCCGTTAGAATAGCTGCTGCTGGTTTCTTTGAACAAACCTATGTGAGTGTACTGCACCCCACAGTACTTGACATGATGTGAAAAAACAACACTTTTAATCGCCCAATTAGCATAAGAAGATAGAATTACCTCTAGACCACAATACATATATATTTCAGTCCATACAATGAAACATGACTTGTGTCATTATCGACAAACATACCATGATTAAATGTTTAACTTTATGGGATTGAAATGTGTAAAGTAAATATACTGTGGAGATATGTTGTGTATTATTTGAGCACAGAGACAGCAGTGACTGATGAAGCCAGTTCTCTGGACTAATGATCCATCAGCGGTCACCAGTTGCCTGGACTAGTGCACAGACCAGAGGAGTGTTTCAGTGCTGCCAATTAGACTGTCACTGGTCTCCCCTTCGACCCAGCACCTTCTCCCTCACACACCTGATGAAGTTGTGCCTCAAATGAGCTTGGGCTGATCGCAGCCTGTGAGTGATGCATCACACACTGTGTCATTTACACCGTAGGCGTAGGCAAGGGTCGTGATGGTTTAGTCCAGGTGCACTCTGGGAAATGGCACACACTAATGAGGTCCATTCCTAGTTTAAATGAGACCTTTGCACTGGTAGAAACCAGTGGGTGAACTTCAGAGAGCAGGCCCCTGCCCACACACATGTAAGAATGCTAACTAGAATATATGACTTAGAGTCATTTTATGTAGATCTCTCTGCACTAACTGCAGTGCCTTGTCAATATTATAATATGTATCTACTGAATGTAACGCCACATTGTTTTGTAAAGTCTTAAAGTCTGTAATGAATATGAGTACTGTGAGAGAAAGTGGAGCACTTTTCCCCTAACTTAAAGCCTGGATTTGGAATAGAACTGTGAGGGATAAGATCACCAACTGGTTTGAGATATTCTTGGCTGGTCTGGACTGAGTATGGAAGCACTAAACACAAACCAGGAGGAGTAGAAAAGTTTGGTGAGCATTTTTAAAGACCATATCCTATAGAGTTGTGCGGCCATGGGCTATTGCACAGTGCACAGTCTATTAGTCTGTAATCTCACAGGATCTCTTTGACTGAGTATAATGTGTAAACATGAAATGTGCCTAATAAATAAGAACAAAGTGTAAATGGAGAGATACACCCAAATGGAAGTGTAAACATTCAGTTTAAACGTGAAAATCCCTGGTTAGGAAAAGCTTTATTTTCTGGACTTTGTGGTACTGCTGAAATGGGCTGTCAGGACAGAAGATGAGTTTTTCACTAAGACGTTGGAAGATTATAGTCCTGTTTTTATCAAAGAGCCATAGGAAATGGGATTTTTTCTAGGTGTCATAGGTGTGGATTGGTTTGCAGTCAGTCTGTACCTGCAATCAGTTACAGGTAAAATGACCTGGGACCAGAGCAGTTTAGACACAACGTGTGTGTGTGTGTGTGTGTGTGTGTGTGTGTGTGTGTGTGTGTGTGTGTGCGCGTGTGCGTGTGTGTATGTTAGGTTGTGTTGACGGATTTTATCAGCCTGAGAGATTAGTATTCATTGAGGAGTGAGAGGCATCCTGGTGCCTCTTGTTGCTCGACTGTGTGGCAGATGGGGCAGGCTTGTTGTGTCCAGATTAATGGTGTCATCTGCTGGAGGTGTAACCTGGGCCTGTGGTTATGTGAGGCTAAAGCAGGTCCGTGAGGTCAAGCCTGCGCTGCACTGAAGAACCACTTTCACACTCGGCTCGTATACGTGTGTTATAGCCCTTTAAAGAAGCACACCTCCTCATTACCTTTTGCTTAATGCTGACAGTGTATTTTTCCAGTGCTCCTCACATGTTCACATAAATCCACCTGAAATGGCTTTTGTTGTTGCCACAAAACCCACCACTTAGTTCAGCACCCCTTGGGTATTTATTGTGGCTGCAACATCAATTTAGTTTGTGGATCAAATTTTCACTCTCTTTGTCCCCGGTGGTGCTTAGGCCATTGTCATTACAATGTATAGCTCAGGGTGTTAAAGCTCAAAATAGAAACAACCACACACGCTGGATAAAAGGTTGGCTCCTATTTTATAATCTGAAGAATCTGTCAAACTCTGGAATAATTGGCTCTTTGAGAAGACTGAGGACAGAAAGTGGTCAGAGTAATGACCCTGCGGTCAGTCGCACTGTCACACTGTCTGTGAGCCTCTGATGCATCAGAGAGTCCTGAGAGAAGACCAACATCTCCCTGCATCATCACTAATGTCCTCAGCCCTCTGTCACCACCACCTGCTTCTACACTTTAATATTAGATGACCATAGTAATACATTTGGGGCAAATAAAAGCGATTGAACAGTGCTGTGGTTGATGGCGATACTGTTTGTTTAGAATCAAGAGCAGCCGATGGCCAGTAAGGTCTGCCAATATTTTTGGGCCAGTGTATAGGGCTCTATATATATGATGTAATTAAAATTTACTACAAATTCACCCACAAACCTCAAACCTTTAAGAGAGCTGTGTATCGCCTTTAGTTCTGTTATCTCTCTGTATTAAGGTGTTAATATAAAGCTGTGTTGTGTATTTTTAGTCAGTAGATTGACCAAAACAAAATGTCGGCCTTTGCTGAAGATTAAAGGCCAAAAACTGAAATTCTAAAAAGTCCAAATATAGATGTAATATAGATATATGTTATGATTCGATATCATCAATCTGATGTGATTTAAAATACAGCCACACCAGTGTCTCCACATCTTGGATTGTTACTGAGTGTGATCATTGAATTGAGATATTCAGCATGCTACACTGAATCTTTAATGAGTGAGTTTGATTAAGAAACAGACGCCACTTGAAGTGTTCAGTCACAAACATGTTTAACTTCCTGCATGACCTGATTGTTTTGCCTTTTGAGAAAATGACATTTGTTGGATTACCTTTAACATGACAGACTTGCTGCTGTGTTAATTGGGCTGGAGTAGGAGCCGCTCATGCTGTAAGCTACATATAAGCAGCAGTATTTTATCAGGGGTGGATTTGCTCATGTCTATTTCCAGCCCCAGAGGTTGGTTGGTCCTCTAAATTGATCTGGTGAACACAGCTGCCTCAAAGAGACCTGCGCAAGCCTGATAAGGCCAGTAACCATGGCACCTCCACCGCAAACCCCCACATCAAATATGTTCATACATTTAACATAGAAAAGTCACAAACTTTACACTATGTGAACTTAGAATGTCGACATGGTGGGCCACAAGGCTGCGCCCCAAACTATATAAGACTATAACAAAATACAATGTGTTAGTAAGTAAGGGGGC
>KN506951.1:18805-39901 GCA_000787155.1 Scartelaos histophorus
AACATATTGACAGTGCTTCGGTGGCCTTATCCATCCTCTGTAATCGATGCTTTGTGGAAGTGTGGAAGAATTAAATGGCCTTTTTGCTGCTCACTGATGTTGTCTTAAACCCTGAGGTTTATCCTCATCTGGATATTCACTGTATTGTCTCTGTATTGTTCAGCTGTGAACGCTCAGGTGTTTTTTGTTGATATTAGTATATCAACAATATTATATTATATGATACTGACTGTGACATCTGATTGCAGCAGAAATTGGGACAAAAAGGTACAGCACATATTAATGAACATTTAAAATAACTAACTGACATTGGTTGGCCGATATTATCGGCCGATACGAGTACTTGGAGACATGTCAACTTAAATCTTGCCGATATGGGCTGATAGTACACACGAGCATGTTATACCTCTTTATAACCTGAAACTCTCTATATTATGTCCATTTAATCCAATCAGATGGATTAAATGGACATAATATGTAATGTCTGTAACACCGTACTGCTCCTGAAGGCACCACGTGCTCTTGTTCACGACGCAGCTGCTCTCAACATGCTGGATTATGTTGTTTTTACAGACAATTGTTTTGAGTTTTGTTTTGAGAATTAAAATGATATTTATTTGTTACTTGTGATCTTTGAGGAGCATGTGTGAGCAGTAAGTGTTGCAAATGTGTCGGTTTTGGAGATTCTTTTCATTCTTTCTCATTCATCAGCTCTTAGCTGCTGTAGCTCCTACACATAAACAGCCTGTTTTCTCTGCCATTAGCTCACTGTAGAGTGACTATAGTGACTATAGTGGCTGTACATGTTACTGGACCTGCATTGATGTGTAAATGAGATGTGAATAGAGGTGTGAATGATCGGCATTTACACATATCATTAATTTCTATGGCAAACACGTATTTACTGCTAAAGGCTAATAGTGGTTGTAATTTTTACTTTTTTTTCTGGCTAGAATGTCATATAAAAATGCCATTAGGCCTTTTGTCTTTAAATATGACTGTAAAGAGGCAGAATAACCCCAAAATAAAACCCAATAGAACCAAACCTAAGTTTTATAATCTATTTAAGATTTATTGTGAATTTTTACATCACTAAATATATCGGCTTTTATCGGTATCATATCCGCTGCAAAAAAAAAATAAATCCATATCGGTCAGGCCCTAGTAAATACAGCCAAAGTGGCTAATTTCCACTGTTGATTTCTGTTCTATCTTGTGAAGAACAGGCACAGAAGCATGGAGATCATTCTGCAGGACCTTTAATATGTTACAGCATTTATACACAGCATCAGGGTGACCTACTGTACAGGCAAAAAGAATGTGAGGGTCTGCGAGTTATAAATGTTATCTTAAGCTGATAGTTTGACCAAAGAAATCTTCCAGAGTTTCTGCCGTTTGTAGTAGCAAGCATGGCCCTAGGTTACTGAGCAGAACATTTTGCATTTTTACTGTAGCAAGCATTAAGCATGAAATGAATACAGTGAGATTATTGTTCACACCATCTTCACTTCTTCAGCAGGCTGTTGTCCAATTGTCTACAGGCAACACACTCACTATACATACATGCAATTACAAGAACAGTTAGTTGAAGTTAAAAGTTAAAAGATAAACCAACAACCCCTCAATATAAAAAACAAAAAAATTTTATACACGGTGACATATTTGACCCTCGGACCGCCACTGTTTTAACCATTAGAAAATGTTTCCAGTCTTTACACTTAAAGACATAAAATAATATAGGCCTTCTGCTACACATATACTGCTACACTGCTAGTACACATATACATTTCAGAAAATACAGATCCAAACTAAAAGGGAAACAATATTAAGCCATCACTGACAAAAATTATAGGATTTCACCATAGCAAGTGTCAGTTTCTCATTTTGATTTTGTTGCTGTTAATTGTGCAGTGCTAATGTGGTGAACCATCGCCTTGTCACTGTTGATAATATCTGATGAATCTATACTGGTCTTGACCACAGTCGGTTGTGTAGCTCTCACTATGTAGTCTTCTGTTTACATCAATATATTAATTGCAGCAGTAGGTAGCCCAGGAGGATTACTTTAACACCAGTTTAAATCTCTTTCATTTGTCACTAACCATTTAAAAGAGATTTCACACTTGATTCTCTAGAGAGCAACTGTTCACTGTGTAATCCAGGCACTTAGACAAAAGCCCTAAAAGCCCCTCTTCCATCATGTCAAGGTGCGGAAACTGAACATCCCTCTAAATACTAGACAAATTGTGCACCAGGCAGCGTTTGTGTTGTGTGCCGTTTGTTATGTTTGCGAGTCTGTTTGTACATCTGTTCCCATCTGTGTTTCCACAAATAGAGCTGTGTTAATGTCAATAGCTGAAATATATGGTGCATCACGCTGGAACAATCCTGGCTGAGTGTATATGGGCCTGTTTATTATTAAATATCAGTGGTTCCCATACAGCCTTTTGAGGTAATTCAATCAACCGGGCCTTGTCTTATTCCCTCATTGGCAGTCATTACATGAGCACAATGTTCTCTGTGGTGCTTTCAATCTAAACATAATATGTGCTCTTTTGCTCCCTTCATAGGAGCAATGTGCTACATTCCCATGTCTGCTTTAGGAAAGTACATAATTGTCCTGACTCCTGTGTACATGGAGTGTTAGAACAAGAAAAATGTAATGTAAACATGTTTAAAGACTACATTTATTGTTATAAACATGTCACAGGGGCTGCAAATACTTTGTCATGGCCAAACATTTAATCATAATACAAAACTCATTTGTGTCTGTATCTATATTGTGATACTTGCCATACTATTATTACTTGGTTTTCGTATTAAAGCAAAAGTGACTTGCTTAAAGTGTTGGTTTTGTGTCCCCCGGTAATCTAGTAGTAGTTACTTTCTCTAATCATAATGTGTTCTTGTTAGACCCAGAGGCTGAACAGAGGCTGGTGCACACCAGGGTGCAGATCTGCTGCTGCTCACTCCCTGTGGAACATCATCCGCTCACACGCCTCTTCAGCCCCTGTTCTTCCCCTTTACCCCTGTTCACCTTATTAAAAGGAGTCTTTACCATCACAAAAATGATTTCCATTAGCAGCAATGTGCGCTATAAATAATTTGATGAGTCAATACAATGGTACAATTTAAGCTACAAATTAATTGCCCTTTGTGATATTAGTTTTCTGAATCTGAATATTAGTGGTAATGCATGAGTACTGTAATGCTGCTGATAAAGTAATACAGTGACTTTTTGGCATTTGTTTTCCAGCGCAGTAACAGGTTTTAGTTATCAAGTTAATTTTAGAAGTAAAAAGAGATGTTGCTAATATTTAAACAATATTCTAACACTACTAAAAATACGGCATCAGGTTTCCCTCAGTAATCAAGGTTATTAATTAGGTTACTACATTGTTGATTTACATACGGACATGTATTGAATAAAAAATGCAGGCTGTATGGTCTAATTTTAATGCAGTATTTTCAACTAGTAAAAAAGTGCTGGCGTCACACACATGCGGTGAAACAGGAAGAATGTGATTTCTTGGAAGCATATTGAGCTGTACGTCCTCGAACCACAGCCCTCAGGTCTTAGCCTTGTGAGGAGCACATCCTTCAGGCAGACACTGAATCTTTACCAGCTGCAGCGGCCTCTCCTGTTACTGACCCCGCTGCACCAGGGCCTAACTGGGAACAGAACATCTCCCTACAGGGATCAATAAGGCGTCACATTAGCTGAGTAATGCACAGCAAACGCTAAATTACCAGTGCAAATCGCTGCGCTGTGTTCACCATGAATCAACAGACGACGAGACAGCTGAGAGTGGAAGTGCCACACGTGCTCCGCTGCTCTGGAGGTGCTGCTAAGTGAGAGGAGGAGGCAAGAGGCAGGAGCAAGTGTAAAGCTAGTGACAGAACAAAAGGAAAGTCAGCATTTAAATGTGTTTAAAAGCATGTCCCTGTATCACTGTGGTTTGAAAGATGAGAAACGGTTCTTTTACCAATGCCTTAACTGGCTCTGTGATCCTACATACACATTATAGTATAAACTATAAATAAATCATATTTATAACATGCATTACTTCCATTTTGGTGTAAATTTTAACATATTGAAAAAAATAAATGGTTATTGTAATCTGAAGGTAATAATTTAAAATACTTACTATATATCTATCTATGTATCTATCTATGTATCTATCTATCTCTCTCTCTCTCTCTCTCTCTCTCTATATATATATATATATATATATACACACACACGCGCGCGCGCACACACACACACACACACACACATACATTGTAGTTGAAACTGGTCTCAGGTGGAGGTTTGACTCTTTAGATTTGAACTGCCATTTGACTTTTGACCCTGACCAAACATGTAGGTGTCAGGTGTTGGACACATATGGACTTGTTTTATTATTTTAACTAATATATTTTTTTACCATAGAGAGGAAAGACAAACCCTGACTTTGTGAAGTGACTTTTTACACCTTTATCTAGTTTGACTTTACAAATCATATTGTAAATATACCCTCACTATCTTTACGATAAACTTGGAAAGCCTTTGAGTTTGTCATGTTGTGCGCTGATCCTAATCCGTATGCCTCTGCTGATAGCTGTGTGGAAATCTGAAATCATATCACTCAGCTCCTTAATTACACTGCATTAAGCCCTCCTGTCCCAGCGGCAATGGGGATCGCAACCGGGACGTTCTTCTTTGCTCGCCCTATCATCGTCACAATCTCCCTGTCTCTCTGATAGCACCGTTTTGCCTCTTCCACAGTAGGGAAAACACATGACAGATCTGCCAGATAAAACCGCCACCCTCACCCCAGTGCTGCTACACTAATGGTTTATAAATATCTCCTTCAAAGACCCATGGAGGTGCGAGGGTGGTGGGCGCTGTCGTGGTGTAGCATTGCAGACCCATTTAGGCACTGCAATTCTAATGCCACTCTCCCCACTGAGGGCACGGGACAGGGGTGAGAGAAAGGGGACTTGTGATGGACAACTGTTTTAAGTTAGCAAGCAGTCAATACTCATAATTCCATAAGCAACTTAATGGCTTATTCAAATGGAGTTTACGAACAAGCGTTCACTGCGCTAACCCTCTTAATGGCACAATGGGGTCCTTGTTTGTGAATACACAGCTACAGGTTGTGTGGAGTTTGCTAATGACCAATAGAAACGCATTGATTTGTAGCTTGTGTGCAGTTTTTTCTGCTCAGAGGGCAGTGTGGTTAAATGTGTTGGATGTCCACGCTGTACAAAAGACACACGAGGTATTTAACCCTACACAAACACGCATACCTCTGCAAGTGTGAATACATAATCACCTACACAAACAATCTCTGTAGGACAAACTGCAAATACTAAAATGGGCTGCAAGTTCATTTAGGCACCTTTACATATAAGAAAATATATAGTTAAGCAAAAAGGTGTATATTTAATAGTACCCCTGTGGTAGCGATGAGCCTGAGGGAGAGTTTGTCCTTTTATACGGTTATCTATCCTCACTCCTGTAAAACTGTATTTACCTTCAGGGAATTTTATATTCCTGTATGATCCAAGGTTAAATGGTTTAAGCCTTTATTGGTCAAAGTCATGTTAAATGTGAATCCTGTAGAGATTACTTTATATAATGATGAACATATTTGGTTCAATTGAAATTTGTGGCAAGACAATGTTTTTTTTTATTTTATTTTATTTTAACACGGCACACATACATAACATACGTAACTCCAAGGCTGTAGTCGATTAATTAGTTCCTGGTGTCTTAATTGACTGTAGTTTTTGTCATATGTTTTACAAAGATTTTAAGGCTTTATATGAACCATATGAGAGAGCATGTATGCAAGTCACACGGGAGGAGCTCGGAGTAGAGTCGCTGCTCCTTCATGTCGAGAGGAGTCAGCTGACGTGGCTCGGGCATCTGGTCCGGATGCCTCCTGGGCGCCTCCCTCGGGAGGTGTTTCGGGCATGTCCCACTGGGAGGAGGCCCCGGGGAAGACCTGGAACACACTGGATTGACCACTTCTCCCGGCTGGTCTGGGAACGCCTCGGGGTTCCCCCGGAGGAGCTGGAGGAAGGGGCTGGGGTGGCGAAAGTCTGGGAGTCTCTGCTTAGACTGCTGCCACTGCGACCCAATCCTGGATAAGTGGAAGAAAATGGATGGATGAAGAAAGCATGACCACAGGTGGTTGGAGATTTGAGAGTAACATTAATTTAATCTGCCTTTTCACTTATGAAAAAGCTACTTACAAGTTTTTCTCTGTCTAAGTAATATGTATATACATTGTGTAATAATGATAGAGCGTCCTAGTGCCACACCCTCTTGTAGTAAACTTATAGATGCACGGGACATGTCTATAATCAACCACAGTCCAACCTACTGTTACTTTTTTAGAGTAAAATGTAAACAAGGAAGTGGTTTTAACATGACTAGAGAAATAGAATATACAACACAAAGATGTTGTTTCAGATCAGAGTGGCTGACAATGATCTTTCCACTAACTTTCCAGATAATTTGGTCAAAAACATTTTCATCTGAAAGTACTATTTGTATGCAAATCCTTCTTTTCCTTTAGCACTTTGACTTATGCTAACTATTTATTTATTTATTTATTTTGAAAGAGGTGTTCACCTGCCTTCCTAATCCTAACCTGGCTATGATAGCTACTCCCCAAAGAGTTTCACTGTAAAATCATCCACATACTGAGTTGACTACAGAAGTTCTGTTGAAATGTGTTCTGTGTCTGGTTAAAAATGTTCTTGTGAGAATCATGCAGATTTAACGAGTTTAGAGCCATGCATGGAGAATCAATTTCAGCACAATGGAAAGTTAAAAGGGATTAAAGTGAGTGAGATGAGATAGCACGCCCAAAACACTTAAAATAGCTGCAGAGATTACAGTAATGTAATCCAATTGAGAAAGCTTCCCCAAATATTTATTATTAAAGCACCATCTGTTTCCAGGCCTGCGGGGTCAGTCCAGTAGGCACTTTTACTCCAGCATGCCCATACTGTTGTCCTATATTTTTCTCTTTCTTGTTGGGTACAAAGTTAGAGAATAACCCAATTTCCTCCTTTGTTCATACAAATCCCCCTTTACGTTCAACAAATAAGGCACAGCAGTAGTAGTGCAGTCTTTAAAATGAAGGTCAGATCTATGGTTACTGAGAAAGTGCTCATTTGTGTAGGGTGTGACTGATTACAAATAATGTAAATAATGCATGATTGAGCTTAATGACTGTGCTTCTCTTCAGAGGGCATTCAAGCAGTTTGTTGTACAAAATTCAACTCTAAAAAACAAACACAACTGTTGTTAACAAGAATACCAGACTACAAGTGTCATTTAAAGAGATAAACTCCACTAGGTACAAAATAGGTCCACCAGAACAAGTGGATCAGATTTTACATAATTAAAGCAAAATCTATATTTTGTTCATATATATGTATTTGAATGTTAATCTTATAATCTATTTCTTATGACTAATCTTCAGTAAAAGGCATTCCTTTTACGTCACACATTTTTATGATTAAATTACATATCGACACCTTCCTAAAATAATTGCAAGTCATTTTTTTTCAGGTTTTTCAGGAAACACAAAAAACTTCCCCCAAAATTGAAATTATGGCATAAATTATGGCAAAGTAAATTTAGGCAAAAAGTGACTTAGGTGATTATTTTAGGAAGGTGATGATATCTAATGTAAAGTAATACTCATATTGGTGCAAATGGTGGTAATATAAAATCTTCTTGGGATTTTGTGGCATTTTATGTGCAAACTATCTTGATTGAATGAAGTGACATACAGGCAGATGAGGGGACACTGAAGCAATGGAAAGAGAAATGTGTATGATGCCAATGCTTCCTCAGCAAGTGGTTCAATGGCAAGAACCCTAGACTTAGAGCAAGAAGGTTTCAGCTTTGAGTCTACCTCCTAAAAAGGCATGAATATTTTTGCAAAAAAAAACTTCATGCATGAAAAAAATAAGTGCTGATATGAAAAAGGTTTGAGGCACTCCTATGTTAGACTGAGGTGAAAAAGTCAAGTGAAGACACACATCAGCGTAATCTGGTCCAACGTGAGACAGAAGGAGGAGGAGCAGATTACTGGAGAGATAGAGCACGGCTGCTAAAGAGGACGACTTAATATTCACCACTGCTCTACAGGGACTTAACACCAGGTACCAGGCAGAATCACACAGGGCACACTTAATACACACAGTGTACACTCACTTTGGTCTTTATGTGGAGGAGAACATCAGTCTATGTCCACTCCATACAGCTGGGTACAAATCCCACTTTAGTTTCATGAATAAAGCTGAAAGAGACACAATTATTTGGATGTGCTGCCCTCTGTGGGTGACTATTGGTGCTACAGGTAACACACTGCCCTTATAAACACTCAGGGCTGTACACTCTTGCTGCATTAATTGCTGTTGGACTGTTAACTTACAAACAATAGCTCATATCCAGAATGCCCCAAAGGCAAACAAAACATTGTTTTTTAAAAGAGAAGAATCCAATTAGCTGATATAAAGTGTGGCAGGGCAAAGCAATAGCCCACGGCACACTGTAATTAGGACAGAGTTTACACAAGCTACATACTATCATATCTTTATCCCTCTTATTGGCAGACTTACTTCTTTTTTTCTGAGAAGGATTTACTTTGACTTGATCCAAATGTTGAACTGTCATCTGTGAGCTGTGAGATATACACACCGACACTGCAGATGGAGACAGACACAGATTAGTGAAGATTTTCTTTGTTTTATAAAAAATCGAGGAGGATAAACCTGTTCTCAAAGCAGTCTGCAGTGACCCATTCAGTCCCATTCACATAAAAGTGAATGACCTCCAGCCTTGTCTCATCTTAAGTCTGTTTTAATCTGATCGGAAAAAGGTGTTGCATTTGTGTTACAAATATGAAGCTTTTCTATTCTAGTGCAACAGCAAACACCAAGTCGGAAGAAAATATAAACATATAAAGATATTAATATATAAAAGGAAAGCAAACAGACAATCACAAACAAACTGATATAATAATAATAATATGTTCAGATACGCACATATTAATCTGCTGAGGCTTGTCCTGTAGAGGGCTTAGCATTGCAGCATGATTTGATTTTCTTGTAATGCTTCTTAGGGTCAGTTAGGGTCTTCTATGCAGACATACAGGTTCATCTCACATGCTGCTTTTTTGGAAAAATTAACAAGCAAAATCATATTCTGGATATTTTTTTATTTATTATTATTTTTATAAACACATATAAACATTATGTTTTATTTGCATTTATAATTACATCCACTGATGATGGATGATCTGATATGTTGTCATTCAAGTGGCTGCTGGTATATGTATACCATCTATAGCCAAATACATATGCTGTGGCAGCGATGGCACACTGACCACGGGTTACATCATATTCTTGTCCAGCTGTGCTTTGTACTCACGTGAGGTGAAAGGATTGAGCCTCAGATTGTTTAAGGATTAGTCACTAGAGTTGGCTCATTCTGGACAGGTTCACATTGTTCCAGAGCCTCTAAGACTGTGCCAAGAAACAGTAATCTATATAATCTATATAATCTACATAAGCCCTAGTCTGCTGGTCTGTTCATGGATGGATGCTTATTATGACCCTCACACAGCCCACTGCCCTGCCATGGTGCCACAGCCAACCGTGTGACTTTCTCTCTCTCTTTTCTGAAAAGAAAGAAGGCGTGTCTGTGTGGACAGATGTGGAGACCTCGGCTCTGTATAAATCATAACGCTTGCTCCCTCTGTCCACATCGTGTAATCATTTTCACTCTGTGCTTTATCCAGCTGAGCATTTGAACTGTCCATAACTAAGGTTCACACTTTGCTAAAGGATTTACTACAGTGGCTCTAGTTAACTTTGTCTTTGGGATAGTTTTGGAGCAGACTTCAAACTGGAGCTGCCGACAGCGACAGGCTGCTGGGATCAGCTGATCCAGCTTCAGCTGGGCAGCTCAGGTGACGGAGGAGTGCCTTGTGAGTTTTATTGTGTTGCCTTTTACTTTTAGCAAGACCTCACTCTCATCTAATCCTATTGTGACTTTACAGCCTTTTTTGCTGTAGTCACTGGATGTATGAGTTTATACACAATGTATATTGTGAATGTTTGTGTGTCCAGGTGATACTGAGGAAGTGGAGATCCCCACTAAAGAGATAGAGGTGGTGAAAGGTCGAATGGTGACGCTGCAGGCCTGGTACAGCCCCAGCTTGGACATCAGTCCTGTTGTTGTCTGGACTTTTGAGACCAACAAGTCCACTCCGGTGAGTGCATTCCTGTGCACTGCATTTATGCTTTTTTAGACTGAGCTATACATGAACAAGAACTTTTTTTTTTTAAATGATTTCTAACTAATATTATATTTGAACTGATTAGAAAGTGTCATTGTGGAGAGATTAGGATTATTTTTCATATATGATTCAGCGGAAGGAAGTTAAGCAATATTATGTCCAAAAAGGTCCCACTAATGACATCCCATCTGCCAATAGCTGCACATACATGTGTCACATTCTATAGGCGTGATTAATATAATCTTAGTTTCACCCTGCAATGCCTCTCTAAAAACTCATCCACCATCTGTATGGATATAGATTACTGTTGGTTGCGCTTATATGAGTAATCTGTATGTTTTAATAAAATAGAACTGTGTGTAAAAATAAACTTACTATGACTTATAAAAAATGAAAAATGCTTTATTAAAAGGAAGATCATGTACTCACCTTTGTGTTTTTTGCAAATTACAGGTAATCAACTTTAGCTCAGGTAAGGTCGGTTATGGCCAAAATGTATTCACCAAAAGAGTGGGCTTCACTGCGACGATGCCCTCAGCAAACCTCTCCATCTATATCAACAACACGCAAGAATCGGACAGCGGGCGTTACGTGTGCCAAGTCGTCGTCCCAGGAGGAGATTTTATTTCAGGACAGCTGAGCCTAAATGTCAAAGGTAAAAACCACTGCATTTCAAAGGTTAGACTACAATGACTATGTGGTTATTTGGATATGTTAATAAACACACATAAACACATAGCAGTTTATCAGTCAGGACTGCTGATTGAAAGTCAATCACAAATGTGTATATACCTTACTATATACCTCACCAACATAAGCCAACATAACTTGCCCCTTAATAAAGTTGGGCATTTTGTTACTTCAGACTTAAACTTGATTGGTTGCATGCTGCCATGATGAAAAACCTTCATCATTATTGATGTCATTCTTACATAAACATCTCTTAGGTTTGCCCTGATTTTGCATAAGAAGCAGTAGGTTCTAAGACCACAAGAGGGTCATTGCTTCTTCTTGTTCAAACAAAGTCAAGTCTGTTGACCTATCTGTGTCTGTCCACAGTCCCACCATCACCCCCTGTCTGCACCATGACAGGCAACCCCATGGTAAGAGGGAACGTAACACTGAGCTGTACGTCCAGTCAAGGGAAGCCTGCTCCTCAATACAAATGGACCAAGGCTGCACCGATGTCTGAGGTCTTCTTTTCACCAATGCAAAGTAAGTCAACTTTTCATCAATCTGAATAGCTGCAAGGTCAAGCCTATTCAAAGTTTAGAAAAGTAAATATGTGAAAACCGAACATGCCAAGCAAGCTTGAAATTAACCAACAAATACTAATAGTATGCAGGCTCTTTTAAAACAAAATGTAGATGAAACATGAAGATTATTTTGATATTTCATAATTTTGTAAAAAAGCTTATGACAAAACAAGATGATAAAATGATTGTTGTAGAGTAACTTTGCAACAACCGTTTCATCACTTTGTATATTCAATGTTTTAATGGTAAACAATTAACGGCTGATCTGATGTCTCTTCTTGTGGAGTAGATAACCCAAAGGAGTGTAAATGAAGCCAGCTGCTAACCTTTGACCTCACATGCAGATGAACCCTTATCTGTGCCCTGAGGTCACACATAGGCAGATTTCCTGAAAGACGTTTCAATTGTACACTCATGTCAGAGTGTCAAATCCTCTTTACAGATCCACTCAGCCCATCCACTGCTGACCACTAACATAACACACAAGTAAAACAACAAGAATGATCATGTCTCTGCATTCTTAGTCAAATCACAGAGCATTAAAATGCAGCTTTATTTGTTACTAAATATTACAGTCATATGATTAATTGGAAGCAAATAAAATATTGGACGGACAAGAATCAATGCTATAGATAAGACCTGTTGTGAATGTGTCTAAATTGTGACATTGCTTGGCAATGACACTACAAAGAAAGTACCATCTGCCTCTCAACAACAGGATTTAAAGTGACTGATTTTCTATTGACTTCACTGCTTTGATCTATTTAAAGCACAAAAAGTTTTACGTCAGAAAACATTACTTTCTCTGAGTGTGAAATCTCAGGTCTGCCCAGACAATTCTACCTCACCCTCCTGCCAGTGTGATGCTGACAGCTGAACTTCACTGGGCACCACTGCACAGGAGGAACATAGGTTAATACATACAAGTTTTGTTATAACTTAAAAGGAAACTACATAAACAGTTTTGAACATATTTAGATTATTAGCGGTGTCTGAAATCTAAACTGATTTTAACACATGCTTCTAGTCAGCGTAGTTCCTGGGTGTCCAAACTTTTTTCACTGAGGGACACAAAACATGGACGAAGCAGGTGGATGGCCACAGAATGGACTCTATACAATGCATAATCGAATAATGTGTGTTTTTAACTTGTTAGAATGAATCGCCAGATCTCTATTCAAATTTAGATCTTCAAAAGCACATACTAAAATAAATATCTAATATTGGCTTCATCAAGGTAGATGTTCAAAAAGTATGCATAAGATAATATGAGCTGGTTGGGTATTCCTGGTCTAATAGAACAAATAACCACTGGCTAGTTGATCATAATAATGATTAGTTGAAGCTCTAGTGACAGTATTGATTGACACTTTATAGAACTTAATAGAGTAACAATAACTTGACAGATACATTTCAGTATTCTCTGTGTTTCTGCTGATCCTTTGCTTTCCACATATTTCCTCTTGGCCTTGGTGCCTAATCCAATAACCCCGAGTAACATAACTTGAGTTGAATTTGTAATTTTCTGGACTGCTCTTTCTTCCGTGCCATGTTTCCTTCTACACTTGCTCACAGTCACTGTCTGTGCCATCTTTCCCACACAAATATACCAGAATGGAGATCGTGCCCGCAGCCCTTGCTTGTCCTTGGGTTCATGGGTAAGGGTTTTCACTCATATCCCCTTGTAGACCATCCCAGCTGTACCTGCGGACCCACACACCCAATAGTTACCACTAATAGTCAAATCCCATTAGATCTGTAGGAAAAAGTTAAAGGAAAAACTCAACTCAGTATGTGGAAGCAGTTGCAGCGTATTAATTAGGATTGTCATCTGTGATAGAAAAGGTGTAAGTGTGACCCCACTTAACCTTAAATGTCCACATTAAACATTGATCAATGAAAATCATTGCTTATTACACATTCATCAAAAAAGATAACATGTCATAATAAAAGATCATGAGAAAAATACATTATCAGATAAATGATATAATGTATAAAGGGTTGAGTTTTTTATCTTTTAAAATGTGTTCTCTATTTGACTCTGCATCCACTCTCCATTCATCTTATGGCCTCTATTTTTAGACCCATAGTATAGTAAACATGTAGCCGCTTAGATGTTCAGCTGGGCATCTGTTCCTTGGAACAGGATTAAAAGGCTTGTTTTATCAAGTTCAAATGGTTGGAGTTTACAATTCAATTAGTAAGACTTTTTTTTTCTTATCAGTTTAGTTAATTGAAGTTAAAAAGACATCAAACTGATTTAATTATTAATACATTAAATGAATGAAAGCGGAAAATGATATCTTACATATTCAGTAATACAACATTTTTGTGTGTGTTAGGGTTAGGGATGTGTTTTTTGCTGTTTGCTAGATTTCAACTAGATTTCAAAGAATGTAGGCCTATATGTTTGGTTTGGTGTATAGGTTTAAAATACAACGTGTGTGTTTTAAATATGACCATATTATACAGTGTCAAAACCCTTTCTCACTTAAAATTGTAAATGAACAAGAGCTTATTTTTATTATATTCAGTGGCATTTTCTACCAAGTGTAATATATAGTTGACACTATGTATAGGCATATATGGAGAGGCTCTCTGCATGTGCGTGTGTGAAAATTGAGCTGATTTACATTCAGCACATGTGAGATCTCACGGCTTTGATGAATGCCACTCATTGACCTTGCAGTAATGGCAGCATCATATGAGTAATGCTCCGCCCCGGCACCTAAACCACGTCAGCCCCCTCCGGCCCTCATTGCTGTGAGGCTTGAACTCCCTCCAAGCTCTCAGTCCACGAACATGTGGCTAATCCTACAAAACTGGGTTTGGTTTCTCACAGCTGGTTTTCAAGCTTGGGTATTACACTGTATCAACATACAGGTACTGGCTATACTCATTAAGGGTTATAAATTCATTCTAAGACAAGTATTTACTGATGTTTAATGCATTTACAAAATACCTATGCTAGTATGTGCAACTTGTGTGACTTAATCTTGGTCCCAACACTGTAGCAGATGGTACAAACAAAACACAGACCACAGTGGAGCCACAGACTTTGGGATAAATACAGCTGTGAGGATTATGTTTTTTATTATTTATTTTTCTGATCTAATGCAGGAATACGTTTTTTTTGTGTTGCTTTTTGCTTTTAATCTTGAACTCTTAATATTGTTTTGATTGCATTTGTATTGCCTGCTTCAGTATCAGTGAACAAGCTTTCAAGTGAACCAAGAGACACCTTCCTTATCAATGTATAGGGCTCAGAACAAAATATATACTAGCTATTTCCCCTGAGTCCATGAAAGCAAATGACACCCGATGAAATCATATTGCGAAGTGATATCTGAAATTGGATTGCCAAGGATTTGTGGAGATAAGTCTCTCATAAAGCTTGTTTATTTCTCTACAATCTGTGTTGCAACAAACAGCATTTAAGAAGTGCATAGAGGAAATGATTGTGTTTGATGGTAATACTCAGTCGAAACCACAGTAAAAATGGCCAGACACATTATCCACGTCATGACCTCTGAAGTGAGAAAAGATTAAAGAAAAGTGAACATGTAGGATCATCCTGAGGGAGGGTGTTACTACAGGCAGTGTACACTATAGTTGAATGATTTCTCTTGAAAGCAGCTACTCTTGATAGATTAACAATTTTAACCTTCTGTACAATTGTATACTATGAATTACTGTGTATTCATTTATGTGGAATATCACAGTACTAAATCTGAACATGGTTCAAATGTAAATTGATTTCAGTTATATACTGATAGACTTGAATAAGCAAATATGAAATATACAGTAAAAGTCTTTGAGTGAGGTGAGTAATTTTGAGATAGTGACAGTCAAATCATATTTCTTAATGTGTCCTTTTTGCAGATGAACGACAGGGCACCCTCCGGCTCAGTAACCTCACCAAAAGCATGTCAGGGAAGTATGTGTGCAGAGCCAGCAACACGGCCGGTTCAGACACCTGCTCCATTAACCTTGAGGTCATCACCTGTAAGTATTTGCCTAGTACAGTATTGTCTAGTACATTTTATCACTTCAAATTCAAGTCTATTTGTTAAAAGGTTTGTGTTTTTTCAAGCCTCAAATGCAGGCATGATCGCTGCAGCCACTCTGGGATCCATTGTGGGACTGGTGGCCATGGTGCTGTTTCTCATATTTGTCCTGAGAAGAAGAGGAGACACTGAGGAGGAGACAGCCAATGAGATCAAGTATGGCTGTTCTTAATCTTATTGTTATTTGAAGACTTAAGCATTAATGTTGAAATTTGTCAGCTTGACATACATATTAGTTTCCATATAGTCACTTACAGCTTAGAGGCATATTATTAGTATTTGTATTAGTATTAGTATTATTCACTGTATCTTGTAAATATTTGAGTAAGTGCACTCTAACCAGGCTTTCTTGTACAGGGAGGATGCTCAGGCACCAAAGCGTGTCTCTTGGGCTAAGAGCACCACAGGATCAGACATCATGTCTAAAAACGGCACACTTTCATCTGTAGCCACCAGCCCTCGACCACGAGACCCTCCAAACTTTCACTACCCCTATTCCCCAATGCCAGCTTCAGACACTGGCTCTGTCATTAATGCCTACCAACTGCGGCCTGGAGAGGCTTGCACCTTACAGGGACTTCCAGGGTACAACATTGGAGGCACAGCTCCTCGAAAACCTAAGCCACCCCCCACAACAAATGGTGCTCCCCCGTATATGATGCGGAGTCCTGGGAATGGCGCCCCTAGTGGGCCAGAGGGTGCACAACCACAAGTCCCACCCCCAGTTACTTTATCTCCACAGATGAGCTCAACCACCCTGACACGTCTGGGAGCTGTAGCAGTGATGGTGCCCGCTCAATGCCAAGCAGGCTCACTAGTGTAGCCGGAAGTAGCAACACCACTGAGGCTACAGGACACTCGCTAAACAGGGAGAAGAATGCCTTGAAATAGAAAGCACCTTTTCAGTGACGATGGACGACGTAACAGTTTATGCTTTTGAACGTGACACAGTTTAGCTCTTTACTCTTCTGACTGTGCTTCAGTTTAGTTTCATTTTCTATACTGCAATTTTATTCCAGAGAAATATTTTTCAAACGTTTGACAGCTTTTAGGAATACAAGCTTTGTGACATTTCGTTACACGATGCATAAATACAAAAACACTTTAAGCTGAAGAAGTTACAGGTTAAAATGTTTTAATTTAGTAAGCATTAGTTAAGATGCAACTGTGCTAACGGGTTCACATTTACTCTCTTCTCAGGCTCTCTGCACTAAACACAATTCAGGGTAACCACTACTTTTCTGTTCAGGCTCAGTCTAAATATAAATTAGATTTTTTTGTGACTGAGAAATGCATAAGTATAATAGGCTAATTGGTTGATAAATGGCTTTGAATTTAAGTTAACGTGTTCATGTTGCAGGCCGTATGTATGTAATATGATTTGGCCTGATAACTGTAAGCAATGGCTACCCTACATGTTTACCTACCTAATGTTGGCTGGTTTGTTTATTTAATTTCTGTTGTTTGTGGGGCTAATATTTTTTTAATACATTACAGTATTTATACACATTTCAGTACATGTAGCACTGATACAGTTGAGTTGTTAACATTTTTAAATAAACTTTATTTTTTAAGGATCTGTGTGTGTTTCATTATGCAACGATCTGTATAATGTGTAACTCAGGAAAAACAATGGTATTCAGTTTTTTTATGTTTTTGCACTGACAAAGTAAAATACATTAACACCCATAAATACCTCTAAGACAAGACAGTTCAAAAGTATAACCAGTAACATTACAGTGATCATGATAAAATGTAAAGGACACTTGAGGAGTGTGAACATCCATTTAAACATTTCAAAGGAAGTGGTTTTAAAAAAGGATGTATTAGTAACATGATTTAACGCCAAACTTTCACCAAAAAAATATAGTGAAGGTGAAGAACATTATCAAGACTCTAACAATAAATTTCTCGAAATAATCATCCTCATTACTTCATTTGTACCAAAAAAAAAAAAAAAAAAAAAAAAAAAAAAAAATACTCAAAGACAATTTTATGAGAATATTGGTGTAATACAAATGATGATGTAACTCACCCTCCAGGATCTGGTGTGCTCTGATGTCACGGACAAACTGTTGAATGGGGTAGTCCTTAAGGTAGCCATAACCTCCATACATCTGAAGAGCCTGGTTGCAGATCTGTACATGTGGAATAGCGGTAAGACATGTCCTCATTCTAGTAACTAAATATGAACCTATTATTGTAACTCACAGAAAAGCATTCGTCTGTAGCGAAAAGTTTGGCCATGGAACAAAGAGAAACTGCATCAGAGCGTCCTTCTTGAAGAGCTTTGGCTGCTTCTCGGACCATTAGTCGAGATGCTACGAGTTTTGTAGCCATTTCTGCTAGACGGAACTGAAGATACTACGCACACATGTACACTATCAACACTGATGTCATTTTTCATTTGTATGTAATTGTATAAAAGTGATTAATTAATTGGTTTAGGTAAATAAAAAATGACCTGGTTGTTGGACAATGTTTCTCCAAACTGCTTGCGAACTAAAAGGTGCTCTCTTGCTAACAACAAAGATGCATGCGCAGCTCCAAGTGAACAAGATGCTGTAGAATGAGTTCATTTGTATAAATTATCATTGAAAAAAAAAAATAAAAAAATACTTTTAATGATCAAAAAGAGAAGAGAATCATTTATATAAAAAGGTTTCACATACCTACATTAATCCTGCCTCCATTCAAGCCTTTCATGGCAATATTAAAGCCTTGCCCTTCTTCGCCGAGCCGGTTGGACACAGGTACAGGACAATCCTCAAATATTACTGCCCTGGTTGGCTGCGTGTTCCAGCCTAACTATAAAGAAGTCCACAGATTGATAAAAACTAGTCTACTAGCGCCATCTAGTGGCTATCAGCAAACATGTGTATGAACAGAGAGAAGTCAGGACTAAAGGCCGGACAGGACAGGACAGACATTTCTAAGATAAAATGGTTATCATTACCTTGGATTCCTTTTTGCCAAAGCTGAGACCTGGGGTTCCCTTTTCCACCACCAAACATGAAATACCCTTAGGCCCTTTCCCCCCTGTCCTGCACATTACAACATAGACATCGGTATCTCCGCCTCCACTGATGAAGGCCTAAAAATGTAAAAAAAAACATACAATAAAGCAAATATTACCACAATTTGCCATGTGCAAAAACTGATGGGAGAAGTTCTTAAACCTTAGACCCATTCAATATGTAATGGTCTCCATTACGACGTGCAGTTGTCAGGAGGGACGCAGCATCACTGCCACTACCTGTAAAACAAAACATGCATTTAACTGCCCATCAGACTTTGAACTGTTCTGTACCACAGAGCTTAAGTCAAACCTGGTTCAGTGAGACAATATGAAGCCAGTTTCTCCATTACACAGAGGTCAGGACAATACTTTTCTCTTTGTTCGTTGTTACCGAATGTGTCAATCATCCATGCACACATACTATAAAAGAGAAATCACACAATATAGGTTAACTAGATGTGCCAAACATATATTTACTTAATTATTAGGCATGTAATTGATTGGTACTTGTGGATACTGATGTAAGCTGTAGTGCTGACACATCCTGTGGATAAAGCCTCAAAAATAACAGATGTGTCTAGTCGTGAAAGGCCAGATCCCCCAACATCTGGCTGAACATAAATGCCCCCGAACCCCAACTGGGCGGCTTTTCTCATAGTTTCCACAGGGAAGATTTCCTACAAGCAAGACATCAAATATAAATATTTTTATGTATTCATTACTGGAGCTGAAATATCCCACTGACCAAGACAAACCTTTTGGTCCCATTCTGCCATGTGCGGAGCCATTTCATTGGCTGCAAAGTCAAAAGCGACTTTCTGAAACTCCTTCTGTTCATCTGTAAGTCCATGAGAAGCTGAGGGGGGAAAATAATAACATCATTTATCAGAATCTCATATAATGCTTTTTCAACACCATAGATCCACGACATAAATTCAGCTAGGAGGCGGTGTTAACAATGGGAGTGTAACTCTTTGCGGTTTTATGTGTCCTATTATATGTTATTTATGTGATTGTGTGTGTCTGTGATGTCCGTGTTGTTCTGGAGGACACGTTACACAAGTTACTCGCCACTATTCACACACTGACGTCCATGTCCGTGTGTATTTAACAGTCTTATCAAGGGCACAGGAGACACACTGAGATGACACTCACGGTCTATGCTGGAAGATATTCCTCTGAGGCCGCTTCTGTTGAAAATAACACGGTGACTTCTGCAGATGGACGTGCTCCATCTACTTATTCTCGCTAGAGGAGCTAAGGCTGCCATGTTTACCTTCAGAAGCAAAATGTACGTTTTACGTCATTACGTAGCAGCTAGGGCTGATGGGTAATGGTGTTTTGGGGGGTTTGCTCTGAAGGAGGGAAACCGGCCGATATCTTTGTAGCTAATCACCACCGGCACGAAACAGCAACTATATTTCATTTAAAGACAGCTAAAGACATCTCGATGTACAACCTCCTCTAAACGTAAAGCTCAACTTCATTATCGCTGCGTTCCTACTTTTCATCTGTGTTTCATAAGAGATGCCTCCAAAAAAAAAGACCAGGTCTAGTAAAACATCAGCAGTTTCAGGTAACTATATACCATATAATAATAATAATCTATTGTTTACTTAGGCCTATTGACTTTAATTTCTCACGCAGGTGAAGTTGACTTTGCTTTAGATGCAGGCGATGAAACTCTGCCATCTGCAAAGAATGTTGTTAAAACAGCAGGGAGCAGGAGGAAAGCTGCAAGTTCAGTTAAAAGTGAAAGTAAGGACACTGCAGACACTGCCCCTGAGTACACTCACTGGCTCATGAAGTCTGAGCCCGAGAGTCGACTTGAGAATGGCATTGATGTAAAGGTAAGATGACCTTTATTTGGGTTATGTCTGTTTAAGTGGTGTAGCTTTGCACTGCTTTAATGGTCTTTTTTTTTTTTTTCATTTTTCAAAGTCTGAAATTGACTTGTCATTCACTTACAACATAACAATTACATATGCATTCAGGCTATTCTTGCATAATGCAATAGTAGCCATACTTTGTCAATGTCCAATCATCTATTGGGGCAGCAGTGACTCAAGTGTAAACTACTGTTGTGTCCTTAGGCAAGACACTTGACCCACATTGCCTATAGTGTGAATGTGGCGCATGAGTGACTGCTGGTCAGAGGGGTAGATGGTGCAGATTGGCAGCTTCCATCGGTCTACTCCAGGGCAGCGGTGGCTACAATATTAGCTTACCACCACCTGTGCAGTGAATATATAATATATGAAATTGTAAAACAACTTTGTGCATATGGAAAAGCAATACCAGTATGTAACTAATGTATTGCTAATATCCATCCATCCATCTTCCGCTTATCTGGGGCCGGGTCGCCGGGGCAGCAGTCTAAGCAGGGACTCCCAGGCTTCCTTCACCCTGGTCACTTCTTCCAGCTCCTCCAGGGGAAC